>JAQJVL010000001.1:23474945-23618729 GCA_035578905.1 Stictocephala bisonia | reverse complement strand
TCAATCAGCCAGTTATATATGTTGCCATTGATGTGTTAATTTTGGTCAGTGCCCCCAATAAATATATCTTTATTTCTTTCAAATGTAATCTTCAAAATATCAGCCCAAAATGTCACATGAAAACCATTTACATAACGTCTGCAAAACTAGGAGTGAATTATGATTTCAGAGAGTCTCCTACGCCAGCAAGTTACAAAAATTCTTCACTTTTAAAACGTTTTGTAACCTGTCAGTTATAAAACAAAAGTTATGTTCAGCTGATTAGTTATTGTAATACCGAACCAAAATATCAATCTAACTGCACTTGATTTATCTCAGCTCACTTCTTCAGTTTCGAAACTTAATGAACAAACATAAAAAATGTAACTGATCAGGCGTATTGAATTTACCTCAACTTACATAAGATTTGAGTGATGTTATGTTTTATTATCTGTAGATTATTTTATTTTTTTAAAATGAGTTTATCCGGTGGCCGAGTGGTCAAGACATCATTACTTTAAGTTTGAATTATAGATAGTGCAGGTTTGAATCCTCACAGAACGTTTTCATCAGTAATATTTACCTTGTGCTTCACTGGTTCCCCCTTACACTTTCTGAATAAGTTCTTCGCACAGATCAGTAATTAATGCCAATTGCATTATTATCAGGGGTGATTAGCTGACCTTCATTCAGTCGGAGAAGCAGGTGTAGAAAGGTTACCAAACCTGGATTTAGCTCTGTGACGGCAGATCAATATTTAACTACTAAGACACTTGTAATTTGGATTTTATTTCATTTAGACATTGTTTATTTGTGTGTTTTTTAATTTTTTACAATTCTAGTGGCTGGCTTTGAAAGCCATACGATATACATGGGAAATGGACAGAGTAAGGTTAAAAATTAGATTGGCCTCCCCTTCATCAAAAGAGGATGAAAGTATTACTATGTTTTTATTAACTGTTTATTATTTTTCTTGTAAAGACTTTTTAATATTTTAATATACTGAATTTAGGTTCATAAGTCGATTAGTCAACAAAGATGTTTTTGTAAAATGGATTGAAACTACCTCAAATTCAAAATAATATTTGTATTAATCAGGATTAGAGTAAAATTTATAATATAAAATAGTTATAAACTGTTTACTAATGCAATTCTGGTTTAGTAAATTTTTTCCTTGTTGTTAATAAATTCATTAAATATAAAAAATCTATTTACGTTAATTTTGCATGAACGAAGATTTATAATTTTACTGTTTCTACCCGACATAAACAGAAAGAATATAGGGATGATAAAAGATACAACGCTATATTTTAGCGAAAGGACACATTCGTTCAAATTTAATTTAAATAAAAAGAAATAAAAGATCGATCTCATGAAAGCTAATGATGGTAAAGTACGAATCAAGCAAGTACTCGTGCAACACTTACCATTACATCTCTCTCTCTAATTTTGTTCGTTCTTTATGTATTCAACAGTAGCGTCTTTATCAAGGTAAACTGATGGTAATGAAGCGTACTTGTAAGACATGTCGCTTGTGATGTTAGAAGTGTATCGTTACCCTTTGATGTCTGTGTGGTTCCAAATTGTTTACATCTTATCAATTGGTATTTCACTTATAGATCAAAGTTCAGTTGAAAATCGATCTTTTTTAAATGAATTCAATTACTAAATTTGTTTTGTAGGCATTTAATTATGTTCTAATCTATAAATAGAAAATACAAATATGGTTGGCTGATTTACTGACAGATCACAACTATTGTAATAATAAACTAATAATTTCAAAAACTCTAAAGCTTTGGGGCATGAAACGTGACACCAACATTATTTATAGGCTCTAGATGGGCAACAAGAAAGGAGAAAACAAAATGTTTTCTCTCAAAAAGTTAAAATAAGGTAGATAAAAGGCAACTCATTTGTTACCCCTCTCCTAACGAAATAGAGAGCTACGGACGGTACAAGTTGACATAGATGGTTATTTTTTAACAACATAAAGAAAAAATAGCAAATTTTAAACTTTAAAATGAATTTTCAAACACCGTAGTGAAGCTTGGGTACTTACAGCTTGATTAAATATATACTTAAATCTACCATCTCTTAAGTAGGATTTATTAAAATAATCATTAATAATTATTAAGGTTTAAACAAAACATCGTTTTACAAAGTTAAGTTCCAAAAACAAAGTGAGAAATATAACTGAACCAATGTTTGTGTTCTTGTGTTTAAGAAAGTGTTGTGCCTACATTTTACTGTATGATATTGAATTATATAAAATAAATAAATAAATAATGATAGTCTTATTTTACCAGACGAAGTAAGAACTAACAAGCCCTCTCTAACTTAACCTGGGGACCAACGGCTTAAGGGTGACTTACGAACCACCACCAGTGACCGGGCAGGCGGGCTGCATGCAAGGATGGGATCGCTCAGACAGTCGGTCACCCATTCAAGGGACAGCCACGCTCGATGTTGCTTGTCTCTGTTGTTTTGCCATAAAGTCGGAACCCTCCGGTCAATACCACTGCCAATCACTATTTTTTACTTTTTAGCTTATAAAAAATTCATTGGTTGGATATAATAAGATGATGATGCTTGCATTAAGACATTTAATGTTATGTATTATTCTTTTTCATTAAAATATAATACAAATGAAGAAATGCAAAATAATCTTAGAGAAGCATAGGAAAATAATTAATAATCAATATGTTCCTATCAAAGCAATGAATAAATCAGAATGGTAGTCTGATTACTTAAAACTGGAAAATTATTATTTTAAGGTTTAATAGTTTCGTAAAATTAATTTGTCAACGTTACTTCACTTGCAGTAATACTATATCTTTACTAATGATTTTCTTTTCATAATTTGCTCTTGCAAAATGTTATTTAGCCAATACCTTAAATATATGTTTTAATGGTTCCATGTGAATTGTAATGTAATGTGTAATGGATTCTTTAGTGCCTTCGTATATAAACATTCAAAAACTATATTCAAACTCGATACGTTAAATTTATAGATAATTTGACAATAAATTAAATACGATGATCATCCTGAATTTGTAGCAGTTCTAGTATCTAATATAATTGTTACTATGTATAAATACTATTTTACTGTCTTAAAACCTTTTAAGTTCTTTTGCAAATTATGAAAATAAATATTATAACTATTACTGTTGCTATTATATTTCTTATTATTAATCCATAACTATTTATTAGAGTTATGGATTAGTCATTATATTATCAACAATAATATTTTAGAGGGGTCCACACAAAATCGAATAAATTAATAAAGAAAGAAAATCACCAGAGTTCATTATGATGGGACTTTGACCTTTTCCCCTCTCTCAATCTGTTTCACATTTAAAGTGATTTAAAGGATCATAGCACTTTGTTTGTATTTTGTATTTTTCACCTCGCTGCACTTTTCTACCTCCTAATGAAGTTGTGTGGTTGAAGGATGAGTAACTTTAATTTTACGTACTCGAAGTTAGTTAAGTTCTGCTTATTTTTGATTCATAAAACACAATCTCATTTATATATATTATTTATTTTATATTACGAATAGAAACTAATACACAAATCTCTCTTTGAAATCCAAAAGTAAAAACCATACAAGAACACTTAACCTAAGAATAATCGGTTTCATCTATTTGAGAGTACAACAATTCTTTATAACATTCTCCTACTAATAGTGTAATAATTATCTAATGTATAATTTTATTTTATTCATAATTTATGACTAATAGTCATAATTCTTTCACTAATAATGTATGATGAATCGTCGTAATTATTTCGTTCAAAATTTATAGAAATCATCATAGTTATTTCATTCATAATTTATGATGACTCATCATAGTTATTTCATTCATAATTTATGATGAATCGTCATAATTATTTCGTTTATAATTTATAGAAATCATCATAATTATTTCCTTCATAATTAATAGAAATCGTCATAATTATTTCCTTTATAATTTATGATTCATCATAACTATTTTCATTCATGTTTTATATAAATCATCATAATTATTTTATCATAAAAGGAGCAACAATTAATAAAACAGCCCGAATAATTAGAGTACATAAAATATTTCAATAAAATATTTAAGTACAATCTTTTGTTTTTACAAAAGGATCCATTGGTAATTGTAAGGTCGTTTTTACAAAAGGATCCATTGGTAATTGTAAGGTCATTTTCAATTTAATGGGTACTTAATATTCGTTTTCGGTAAGTGTTAAAAAATTATGAAATTCTCAAACGATAATTGAATTAGTTTTTATAACTTGCAACCAAAATTTGTCAAATATTGATAATCAACTAAAAAAAATGTATTCTTATCTCTTAGCTTAGTTCGAAAAAGGGTCCTTCCTTATTGTTACAATTTTTTTATTATTGATCTATTTTACAATGTAGTTAAAAATGTGATACTCGGTCGGGTAAAAGTACACAAAGTAAATCACTGTTTATAAAGATGCAAACTTATTTAGAAATAAATCTATTTAAATACAAATATTTAATTTCAAACTAGGCATAGGATTAAGCAATTAAAAGGAAATCATTTAAATTAGCGACAATGAGATGAAGTTGGAAAATGAAAATAAATATTATAACGAAAAGAGAATAAATAATACAACAGACTTCATACTTAAAATAGCAAGGAAATTAAAAAATAAAAGTTAATATGATAAATTTTTTGTTTAATAGCCCTCACAGATAGCAAATGATATTTTGATTATAATAAGGAATAATGGAATAGCTCTCTTACATATATAACGTATGTTGTATCTCATAATTTGAGAAAGAAAATTATTGGTTATACTGGTCTAAGGACCACTGGCATTCCTGCCCTTAACAGAATTCTCATTAACATAATTTATGTTTATCAATTTCAGTATTTTATCTACTTCCATTGAAATTAATAAAGTTTTGATAAAACGTTTGTTCAGTAAAAAATAAACTTTTATTTTTATTAATATTAATTTTTCTATGCGCAATGGTTATGAAGTTCTTACAAACATCTTAATTTTATTAATTTAAAAATATATCACTTCGAATTGCTCATCTGTACAAATGTAACAAAACTGTATTCTAATTTATAGAATTTTTAAATGTTGTATTATTACTTTTATATTTCTGATTGTGTTGTAATAATTTGATTAAAATTAATACACTAGTCAGTATAAATAATATAATTAATATATGATCTTCAAAATTGGTCGTTATTAGAAATTGTTTTACTTATACTATCTTATATTTTTTTTCTTTTAAAATATTTCCACGTTAATAATCCATTTCTTAGAAGCATAGTGGCCATATAATTAAAACTAACAATTAAAACTTATACATATAAAATGTTTTATTTATATTATTTATATATGTGTATATTAAACTATTATGCAAGTTTTAAACTTGGATCCAGTAAAACTGAACCCTACGATTGGGGTCGAGTCTAGAGGGTTTGGTTGGAAAACCTCACATCCCCAGTGTGCATTCGCAACCTCCTTTATTTTACTGTGGAGCAATTGTGCGATCCCAACTGAACAAGTTAATTCAGTTCATCCCAAAACCCTATTGATTTCTGACCAAGTGGTTGAATTCCATTATTGAAATAGAATTTACAAAAAATTAGAATTTAAAATTCATTGGCCCTTGTGTAGGATCAATGGGCTAAAAGAAAAAAAAATAGAAAGTCAACCTTTTTCCATTACGGATAGTCTATATGTGGGAACAGAAAATTCGTTGTTTAAAATTTAGAACACAGCCTAATTCTTTTGTTTACTGTGCTTGTAGTAGCGTACTTCTATGGGTGGGTAGGAGGGCCATTACCACCGTATGTTTATGGCTGGATGGAAGGGTCACAACCATCGTACGTGTTTGGGTGGGTAGCAGGTTCCTTACCTCTGTACATTATCGCCCTACGTATATGGGTAGGTGGGAGGGTCATCAACACTGTACTTGGATGAGTGGGTGGGAGGTTCATTACTAACGTATATTTTTAAGTGGGTAAGAGGGTCATTACTAATCTTCGTATATATGGTGGTTGGGTAGGATCGTTCATAAGCAGATTATAAGTCTAATAGCAAAATAAAATTAATTCAATTAATACTAACCAAGTTCAATTGAAAGTCTATAACTATATACCTGCATGAAAATTTAAAATGTGTTGTAGTTTATTATTATGTAATAATAAAACATGCACAAATCATATAATGCATTGAATTGCGTAGTTAAAAATCGTTTCAAAACTAGGATTCTGATAAAAGATGCAATTGCAGGATAACTATATACAACGCGGTCTGGTGTGTTCTATTTGACGTATTTTTAATTAGATTAGATTTAGTTAGATTTTTATCTAAACCATTTTACAATCTTCAGAATTAACTCAAAATTTCCCACCACTACATGGGGTTAATCAATATAATTGAATTTTAACTGTGATATTAAGTTTAATTGTCAGGTTATTTAAAGTGCTAATTAAGTTTGTGCCATAAAATATAAATAATACCACACTATATCAATATCTAAACATTTGAATATATAAATTTAAGGACCTTTTCCGAGAAATTCACTACCACTACTTTTTCCGTTACTTCACTGCCATTATTTTTTATCGCAATTACGGTTAGGTTAGGTTATGTGGCTTCTAAAGTTGATCACAAACTGGTAAATCTAATGATTGACTTACCGCCGAATGTGCTCTCCGTGTGTAAGTGTTTGGAAAGCGATAAGATAAGGCCAGCGATATCGGAGTCCTAACGGATAAGGAAAATCACAGTGGACGTAAAAACTTTCGGGGAACAGTTTTTAGAGCAATAGAATATTTATCAAGCGGTAGTGAATCAATGGAAATAAAAAAAGTAGTGGTAGTGAATTAATGGAAAAGATCCAAATTGTTTCATTATTTTCAAATTACGTTTTTATACAAAGTATTTGCAGTATTTATTTTGTGTAGTAAATTTAATGCTTTACAGCAAAACACTATTCATGTGTAATAACAAAATATAAGAAACGTAAACTCTAAAGTACGCATTTATTACTAAACTTACCATTCTGTAAAAACACACGTTTACGTAACAAGGAAAAGGACTTAAGATTGCTGCTAAAGCAGCTCATTGTTATAATTTAATGTAATGTAAAAACTCGACTTTACTTTGTTACGTCAGTACAACTCCGGTACAGGTGATTTGTAAGTAAAAACCAGAACTTACAATTCCAGTTTCAATTTTAATCTAAACCGATTCTAAGGTTAATTCCTTTTTCTTTTCCATTTACAGCTGGCATTATCTACTATGCACCTTCATTCCAATATAAATGTTACTCAAATAAGAGATTTTTCACTCACATAATTAGTTATGGTTATTACCGTGTACAGTTACCATGTACCTTACTCACTGATTCTATTTATGCTAGCTTATCCCTCCGTAAAAGAGCGTAAGGGGCACTCTGTAACTATGTGATCCTTTGAATGGATATATTCCCCGCAGTCACACGACTGATCTAGTGTCAAATTCCCATTTATGTTTCCAGTAATTGCATCTGCTTATGCCAGTTCGGAACCGATTCAATAGTGTCCATTCCCTACAAGGGAGATTCATCCCCCCCGTAGGAGGGATGGATATTGACGGATCATTAATAAGAAATTTATTTCGTAGATAAAATTTGTTCCACGCTACGGCACAGCTAGTATTGGTAGAAAAATGTATCTGCTCATTGTAGGTGCGAGTTTATTGAATTCTACAAGTAGTACCTCCCTGACGTCTTACCTCTGGATGAGCTATATTGCACAGCACTATAGTGAAGTTTAGCCAAGATAGTGAAGTTAGCCATGAGCGTGCCACTAATAGTTCTCATTACCTAATTAAGTTGGATATCAATCGCTTTAGTATGGATGCTATCCATCCATACGGGAGCACTGTATTCAGCATCTAAATAAACTAGAGACAAAGCAGTTGTGCGCAGGATGTCTGCGTTGGCTCCCCAAATTGTTCCAGCAATATGATGTAGTACATTTTCCCTTGGTTATGATTTTAGCTGCTGTTAGTGATCGATGTAAAGTTACTCCATAGAACTATGGATGATCACTATGATGTAGTTTTACACTCTTTATAACGATGTTTAATTTTCGATCAGCCAGTTGACTACTTAAGTGGAAGCAGGCTACTTCGGTTTCCGATTGGATAGGATTAAGCTTCAAGGATCTAAAATATTCTTCGATGGCTGTAAGATCACTATTGAGTGTTTCTTCAGTAATTGTGAAGTTCATATGTTGGTAAGCTAAAGCAATACCATCCTAATATATAAATTTTCTAGACTTTGTGATTGAGATGTCAGTGGTATACACGTTGAACAAAATTTGAGCAAGTACATACCCCTTTGACAGACCATCCTTCAGCTGACTTAAAGAGCTGAACAAGAATATGTTCTTTTTTTAGTGGAAAGCTGGAAAAATTACTAAAGATTTTTTTCCGTAAATACAGCTATGTGGATACTTCAAACTTGCGGAATTTCCCCCTAACCATGAATATCACAAGGTTTTTACAATCAAACCATTATTAAGCATATTAGCGACGAAATGTGCCAATTTCGGTAAGGTTACATAGTGTTAGTGTAGGGCTAAGTTGTGTATAGATAGGTTAAGTTATGTTAGGTTTGATTATGTTACGTTAGATTTGGTTAGGTTATTTTAGGATTAGTTAGGTCTATTATTAATTGGTGTGATGCACAGTTGATTTAAACCCTTCAAAGTCGATAGGTTTACCTGACTTAATATAACCTAACTAAACCTAACATGAACTGAACAAACCTAAAAACCTAACTTAACCTGACTAAACTTAACATAACCTAACCAAAGGTAACCTAATCAAACCCAAAATAACCTAACTAAATATAACCCACATCGCAATGTTTAATGAAGAAAATATTTTCCGTTTTTCCTCAGTTTCGTTATTTTTCCGGCTTCCGCTGAAAAAAATCGTATTCTTGATTCTTAGCAATGTATATACTATGAAAAATATTTTCGGCCAAAATATCGACATGGCTTCTGTTCTATATAATTACCGTAATATCAATTTCCTTAAATTTACATAGTTAAATTGGGAAGTATTAGTTTTAAATGCATTATAAAGTTGTTAGTAACACCTGAAGACGACAAGAGTCCTATACCTGCCGAAACGTTTTGTTTGTTTTTTAATCACTTGAAACGTTGAAAATCTCAATCGAATTTACCAATAATAAAGCGTGTTTATCATGTGAATAAATTTATAAGTGATATACTAACATACATACATCTAAACTATCGTCAATTCAGTTCGAATAGAAGTTACAGTGCTTCGAGTTCCTGAACCGGAAAGAGACGATAGCGTTTGCTCAGCCAAGGAGTTACTAGTTTACCGATGAATAGATTTTCAATATCCCTCCGCACCAATCTTAATGGTCCAACGCACAAAGGAACTTGGGTCCCGATTCTTTCTGTTGAAACGCAGCTAAATGTTAAATATACTTAAACAAAAGATTTTATCTCACAATTTACTTGGACTTTATTGTTGATCGTCGCAATTAATTTATTCCTTTTTGAGACATTTTCTTAAGTTGGTTATAATGGTTATAATGACTAATGTTTTGTGTTTGATTCCACTCTCATGGAAAGACCAGATTTAGAGAATTAATTTAGAGAATCCTTTGTGTTTAAATAAGATGATAAATGATTATTATCCGACTCTGTCTCTCATTTTAAAATACTATTGTCCTTATCCTAAAGGTGGCCATACACGTACCGGCAGGCCTGTCAGTTCTGCCTGAACAGTCCGCCGGAGATCGGCGGCCTGTTGGACTGATCACACCACACACGTTCAGTTGAATCGAGACCGGCATTGTGTAAAGTTTGTTGTGAGTTATTTGTATTATTTATTAACTAAAATGTCCTCCAGTGATGATGATGCGAACGCTATTTTCGGTTTATTAGTGGTGTTAGAGGCAAATAAAAAACGGCGAAAAAAACGCAACTGTTGGTCTAAAAAGTGGCTGATGAAGAGGGAAACGTATTCACACATTAATTTGCTGAACGAATTAAAGGTGACTCCAAAGGATTGGCACAACTACCTCAGGATGGATGAAAGAACTTATCTCAACCTTTTGTCTGCGGTTACTCCATTAATTGAAAAAAAAATACTGTGATGAGAAGTGCGATATCCCCTCATGAACGATTAACAGCAACACTGAGATTCCTAGCTACTGGGAGGAGTTTTGAGGACCTAAAATATTCGACAATCATATCACCGCAAGCACTTGGCAAAATAATACCTGAAACCTGTGAAGCAATTTACAGAGTTCTACATAAGGACCACTTAAAGGTAAGAGAAATAGTATATTATGGAACAATATTTTATTGTAGGTTTTGCATTTCACAGTTAACAATGGATACAACTAAAAATATACAGCAAATAAAATTACTAAAAGCACACATGAATACAAATTAAACGTAAAAAACTCGAATTTCCAATATCAAAGTAGGCTACAGATAACAAATTTGTGAAAACTGTATAATCTCAATGAAATGGAAAAATATACGTAGGCTACCAATTTAAGAAATATCATTATATTCAGAAACATATCTAGCAAGTGTGGAATCCATGTTCATTTGCTGTTCTTGTGCCTGCTGCTGTCCAACAAGCGTGTTATTCATGTTCCCATGCTGTGCGTGTGTCTGATGCTGCCCAAGGTTCATGTTCACTTGAGGGAGGGGCGAAGGGGTTGAGCTTCTAATGGATGCTGGTGAGTGGCTCGGGGTGGGTACGCTGTATTGTGAACTGCTCCCGGCAGATGGAGAATATTGGTCGGTGGCAAAGTTGCTTACAGGATGGAAATTTGTAGGTGGGAAAGGGTGGTATTGATGATGGTACTCATGTGGCATTTGACGAGTGAACGCAAAGCTACCATCTAAATTTCCACCATCGGCCTCAAAAAGAACATCGTTAATGAATTTCTCCGCCCACCTACATTGATTGCTACGCAGTTCCCTAATTTTCAGTGCGATCATTTTACCAAACGCATCAAAACGATCATCTGGTTTTCTTGGTGCCTTGAAATGATCTTTAACGCTTGTTAAAACCTCGTTCGTTAGTTTAACGTTGTCCTTTGCTTTTGGTCTCGCTGGTGGCCTGCTCGGACGAATGTTTTGTCCAGCTGATGATCCGGTTGATCCGGTTGTAGCAGTAGTTTCATCCATGCCGGCTGTTTCTAAGTCCTCTGATCCATCAACATCCCTCGAAGTTTCATCTTGAGCAGCTGTGTTTAAAGTATGTTCATCTTCCTGGAAAAAAGGTTAACAATTAAAATGGTCGTAACATTTAACTTGAAAGAATACAAAGTAAATGTATTTTATACAATATATATATATATATATATATATATATATATATATATATATATATATATATATATATATATATATACCGTACCGTAACAAGTGCACTGGCTGTTAGTTTTCAGCTCCTACATGAAAAAATAAGTCGGAAATGTTCAAAAAAGTTTTTTTTTTTGCCTTTGTTTTGTCGCTTTCCGCCATTTTGTGTTTTAACTGTGGTGCAAAATTTCATAAAAAATTGTACATTTACAAAAAAAGAAATGAACTAACACCCCTCCCCTCCACAGGTAACTCTAGCCTCCCACAGGGGGTACGCGCTTTTTCCTTTCCCATGTTATTTTATAGCGTAAAATAACATCTAATGAGACCTTAATTGTCAAAATCGGTTCATAAATAACAAAGTTATGAGGATTTTAATGTTATTTTAGATATGTTCCCCACAGGTTTTCACAAAGAAAATCACACTAAAATCCTCATAACTTTTGTCATTTATGAACAGATTTTGATAATTAAGGTATCATTAGATTTGTAATAAATAAATAAATAAATATATATATATATATATATATATATATATACAAGCTTTAAATAAACATATATCCATATAATTTATATAATATATTTAAAGGTGTTTTTATTGTTTTTAATTTATTTCGGTTTTCCAGTTTCCCAGAACTCAAGAGGAATGGAGAAACATAGCTAAACGCTTTGAGCTGCGCTGGGAATTTCCACACTGCCTTGGAGCACTCGACGGAAAACATGTGTCTATCGTCCCTCCTCCTGAAAGTGGATCTGAGTTCTTCAATTACAAAGGAAAGCATAGCATGGTGTTACTGGCAATTGTCGATGGGAATTATAGGTTAATAATGTGCGATTTTGGAACAAATGGTAGGGTGTCAGATGGTGGTGTGTTACAAAACACTTCATTTTTTGACAAACTTAAACGTGGTCAATTGAATAATACCACCCGAAGAGATTGTTGAGAACACATCCACAATTTTACCTTACGTTTTTGTTGCGGATGATGCATTTCAGTTGCGAGTCGACATGATTAAGCCATTTAGATTGGCAAGCCTGACTGATGATGATAACAAGATATACAACTATCGCGTTTTACGAGCGAGACGCATTGTGGAAAATGCGTTTGGAATTTTGAGCGCTAGATTTAGAATATTTCATACCTACATAAATATGGATCCCAAGAAAATAGAATCAGTTTTAATGGCATGCTGTGTATTACACAACTTTTTGGTCAATACTGTTCCGAATACGTACGCTCCTCCGGAATGCTTTGATGTCGATGATACGGAAGCGGGTATCACAGATGCTGGTTATAACTGTGAACATGAGTACATGTACGGTTTACAGCGAAGAACTTCTGGAAATAGCATTATTGCTGCAACAAGGGTTCGAAAAAGGTTTATGAATTATTTTGTTAATGAAGGAAGTGTTTCATGGCAAATAAACTTCATTTACTGAAAAACTGACAACCTTTAAACTGGCAAATGCATTTACCAAAGCAGATTACATTTTGTTATTTAAAGGGAAATGTGGTGCAAAGTACTAATAGGCATATATGATTTGTACAATAAATAGTAGTTTCTGTTCGAAAAATGAAATGTTATTTATTCTTACCTCATTATTGTATGTAGTTTCATCGTCACTTAAGTTGCTTCTTGAATTTCGTGGAGTTTCCTGGTCATCCAAAAACTGTAAAAGGTTGTAGTACCAAAGTTTTGGTATATATACATCTTCTCGAGAAGAACCAGATCTTGTAGATTCCCTCACTTTTTTTAGTTCTTTTCTGTAGCTGCTTCTTAAATTGTTAATTTTTTTCAAAACAGTAGCTTTTGTACAATTTGCATCAACCTCTTCCACACTTCCACAAGCCGTCCATACGCCGCTTCCTTCTTCATCCTATCGTGATATTCCGGTGACTTTATCTTCCATAGGCACTTTTCACTTTCGTAAACACTGATAAACTCCTCGAGACACTGGTTTTCCTTTTCACGTGACATTTTAAACAATTTAAAACAATCACAACCACCAAATAATCTAGCAACGCATCAACAGTCTGAGTTGCCACTGACGACTGGCGACGGCGGCCTGACGCGCGCCCCACACACGTTCCGACTTGCCTGTACAAATGCCCGGCCTGCCGGATGGACGAACGTATTTTCGTTCGATCACCGGCCACTGTTCAGGCAGAACTGACAGGCCTGCCGGTACGTGTATGGCCACCTTAATTGTTTAACTACATACACAGAACCATACACCACAGTGGTAATGCCCCACCCACCCACTCAAAAACGTCCGGTGGTGTTGTTTCTCATCTCTACACATCTTAATTCCTTTTCGTTTACCGATGCAAAAAACAAGAATAGAGAAGAGGTAAACTAATAAATCAAAAATAAAAATAGTATTGTCTGAGTAATTTACGAGCTTTAATAATTAATAGTAATAAACATTTTGATATGTGCTTAAATACCACTAAAATAGTAAATTAACTTCTAATTGCATATTACTAACCAATCTTAAAATTTGTATTATTTTTAAATATTTCAAAGATACTGTTTTAGATATTTTTGAGAAAATTTAATGATTTTGAATTGGTAAAACTTACAACGGTACTGTTATATAATTATATAAACAGCTAAAAACAAAAGGATTTTTCTTAAGAAGCGTTTGTTCGATGCCAACTTCAAGAATCCCACTTATTTTGAAAAACAAAATTAAAATTTGAAAGTAAACAAATATTTTAATTGTAATATATATTTTAGGGATCTTTTCCGTTAATTCACTACCACTACTTTTTTTGTTTACGTTAATCCATTACCACTTGATAAATATTCTATTGCTCTAAAAACTGTTCCCAATCGATTTTACGACCACTGTGGTATTCCTTATGCGCTAGGAATCCGAAATCGCTGGCCATATCTAATCACTTTCCTAGAACTGACACATGGAGAGCGCAATCGGCGGTAAGTCAATCACTGGATTTACCAGCTTGTGATCAACTTTAGTAGCGAGAAAAAAGTTGATGTAAAGTACTGTAGTGTACAAAAGTATTGGTAGTGAATTAACGGAAAAGATCCTGTTTTATTTTAGAAGAAGATGAAATGGTTCACATTGGCTATATTTTCTTCACAATATTCGAATAACAGATTTTTTTATATCAATCAATTGTGGAATGCAACTAATGTACGTACCATTCTAAACTGAAAGACTATAATTTATCTCCGAATGAAGAATGGACAAATGCATAATATAATTGGTAAAGAATGCATTCACCATGCGTAAAAGTTTCTTATAAACATTAACAAATTTTCGTATTGCTGATGAATAAAAAATAATTTAATATCATGAATCTTCTGACAATTCTGTAGACTACACATAGATTGTGGTTTAAAATTAAGTATATTTAATTCATGGGTGAATTAAACATCAATTCAAACTATAATTATCTTTATTAATATTTATAACTCAACATTGCCTAAACATTTTTTTAACTTTCACCGCTATTTAAAGATATGAAAAAATGTTAGTGAAACAAATATTTCTTCATGTTCTCATATATATAATATACAAATACTTTACAGTGAGAATTATACTTTACACACACACACACACGCGCGCGCGCGCACAGTCGTATTGACCCACCCGTCCACCAATACACGTACAGTGTGTACCAATACACAACTGTGGGAATGAGCACGACTTTCTCATAACAATAGTAAGTAACAATAAAAAAAACATGAAGTGACAACTGCAGTAGAGGAAAAAGTATTGAGAATAGACACCCAGCCACTTGGAGAGAATGCCTGTCTACGAGGAAACAGCAAAGGTATACAATGAACTTGGTCCAAAACTAAATGTGATACCAATTGCTCATTTTATTATTTACCCTCAAGTCAAATTTAATATAATTCAAAAGTAATAATTTCACTGTACTTGTTATAAAGTAATAATTAATGTCCCAATCAATCACTCATTTTTATTATCAATAAAACTTTCTTCACAATCCCTTAAAACTGTAGTTTATAGAGGGATAACATTTTCACTCGTTTTGATTCCAAACTGTATTACTGTAATAAACTGCTTTAAACGCTGTAAATTTACTTGTCTGCTTAAGCAAAGCAACCTTAGTTAGTTCATTTTTATTATATTATTAGTTTTAATTATGGCAATAAGATTAAGAATTAAATTTCGTTTTTTAATCGTTCATTTGGTTTATTTTTGCTTAATACAATATCATAATAAATGTACATTCACATTTCTAACTACAGCATTAAGGTTTTTAATCCTTATTTAATAATTTTTTATATAATAACACTACTGTCCTTGGATGGTTTTATTGTCCCTTAAAGCTGTAGTAAATTTGTTTTCCATTAAAGATATGTGATTTATTTTTTTAAATGTTGTGTTGTACGCAACATTTACTCATAATAAAATTAGTTTTGCAATACCCTTACTGAAATTATTGATAATTTAGTTTCAAATCCATTTGAACTAGCACGACGTCATTATTTTGTTTAGTAAGTTATATTCTGTTTTTAAAAGCATATTTCTGTAAAAAATGTCCTCCGCTCCTTCAGTTTCGGCAAAATATATCTGTGGTATATACTTGATATTCAATATCCGTGGACATACAGCTACTATCTCGTCTTGAGATCCACGTTCTTCGCTCCTTCAGTTTCTGCAAAATATATCTGTGGTCTATATTTGATGTTCAATATCTGTGGACATGCAGCTACTATCTCGTCTTGAGATCAACGTACTGCGCTCCTTCAGTTTCGGCAAAATATATCTGTGGTCTATACTTGATGTTCAATATCTGTGGACATGCAGCTACGACCTCGTCTTGAGATCAACTTGCAATACACAGTACAGTTGATCTCACTATATCACTACAGTTGACATAGTGTGTATTCCGTGTACAGTTGACAAAGAGTAAGTTTGTATTCCGTGGAAGTTTGATCTATACAATGCATGTCTATCTTTTGAGTGGGCCGGTGGCCGAGCGGTCTACGTCATCTGGAATTTGAGCTTAAGTTAGATATAGCGCTGGTTCGAATCCGGCTTAGACTGGAAGATTTATCAGTAATATTCACCTTTTACTCTACTGGTTCACCCCCTTACTCTGTATGAATAAGTTCCTAACACAGAATAGAATACTAGGAATGGACAGAGTAAGGTTAAGAAGGAGATCGGTCTCTCCTTTAAAAAATTGTGAATTTTTTTGCAAGTCCATTATGCATTACTTTACTATTCGTTCAATTGCGATGGATATTTATGAAGTTGAGTATTTTTTTCTTGAAAAGGTTTTAAGCGTGGTTTTACAGACCTCCTACTCCACTGGCCTTTAAGGTCTCAATGGTAATCTAATTGAGTTAATTCATATAACTAATAATCAGCTGGTAAATAAAAGCAAATGAAATGAAAGCTTTTGAAATATAATTTAAATATTATTTGTCTTCGAAAATCTCTAGTAAACTTTCAGTGTTCGTAAAGTAGCCGTTTGAGTCAGACACACAAATCGCATGCGCACAGATATTGAAGGAGATATACATGCGCTCCTTCAATTTCGGCAAAATATATCTGTGGTCTATACTTGATGTTCATTATTTGTGGACATGCAGCTACGATCTCGTCTTGAGATCAACGTACTGCGCTCCTTCAGTTTCGGCAAAATATACTTGATATTCAATATCTGTGGACATGCAGCTACGATCTCGTCTTGAGATCAACGTACTGCGCTCCTTCAGTTTCGGCAAAATATACTTGATATTCAATATCTGTGGACATGCAGCTACGATCTCGTCTTGAGATCAACGTACTGCGCTCCTTCAGTTTCGGCAAAATATATCTGTGGTCTATACTTGATGTTCATTATTTGTGGACATGCAGCTACGATCTCGTCTTGAGATCAACGTTCTTCGCTCCTTCAGTTTCTGCAAAATATACTTGATATTCAATATCCGTGGACATACAGCTACGATCTCGTCTTGAGATCAACGTTCTTCGCTCCTTCAGTTTCTGCAAAATATACTTGATATTCAATATCTGTGGACATGCAGCTACGATCTCGTCTTGAGATCAACGTACTGCGCTCCTTCAGTTTCGGCAAAATATATCTGTGGTCTATACTTGATGTTCATTATTTGTGGACATGCAGCTACGATCTCGTCTTGAGATCAACGTTCTTCGCTCCTTCAGTTTCTGCAAAATATACTTGATGTTCAATATCTGTGGACATACAGCTACGATCTCGTCTTGAGATCAACGTTCTTCGCTCCTTCAGTTTCTGCAAAATATACTTGATATTCAATATCTGTGGACATGCAGCTACGATCTCGTCTTGAGATCAACGTTCTTCGCTCCTTCAGTTTCTGCAAAATATACTTGATATTCAATATCTGTGGACATGCAGCTACGATCTCGTCTTGAGATCAACGTACTGCGCTCCTTCAGTTTCGGCAAAATATATCTGTGGTCTATACTTGATGTTCATTATTTGTGGACATGCAGCTACGATCTCGTCTTGAGATCAACGTTCTTCGCTCCTTCAGTTTCTGCAAAATATACTTGATGTTCAATATCTGTGGACATACAGCTACGATCTCGTCTTGAGATCAACGTTCTTCGCTCCTTCAGTTTCTGCAAAATATACTTGATATTCAATATCTGTGGACATGCAGCTACGATCTCGTCTTGAGATCAACGTACTGCGCTCCTTCAGTTTCGGCAAAATATATCTGTGGTCTATACTTGATGTTCATTATTTGTGGACATGCAGCTACGATCTCGTCTTGAGATCAACGTACTGCGCTCCTTCAGTTTCGGCAAAATATATCTGTGGTCTATACTTGATGTTCATTATTTGTGGACATGCAGCTACGATCTCGTCTTGAGATCAACGTTCTTCGCTCCTTCAGTTTCTGCAAAATATACTTGATGTTCATTATTTGTGGACATGCAGCTACAATCTCGTCTTGAGATCAACGTACTGCGTTCCTTCAGTTTCGGCAAAATATATCTGTGGTCTATACTTGATGTTCATTATTTGTGGACATGCAGCTACGATCTCGTCTTGAGATCAACGTTCTTCGCTCCTTCAGTTTCTGCAAAATATACTTGATGTTCAATATCTGTGGACATACAGCTACGATCTCGTCTTGAGATCAACGTTCTTCGCTCCTTCAGTTTCTGCAAAATATACTTGATATTCAATATCTGTGGACATGCAGCTACGATCTCGTCTTGAGATCAACGTTCTTCGCTCCTTCAGTTTCTGCAAAATATACTTGATATTCAATATCTGTGGACATGCAGCTACGATCTCGTCTTGAGATCAACGTACTGCGCTCCTTCAGTTTCGGCAAAATATATCTGTGGTCTATACTTGATGTTCATTATTTGTGGACATGCAGCTACGATCTCGTCTTGAGATCAACGTTCTTCGCTCCTTCAGTTTCTGCAAAATATACTTGATGTTCAATATCTGTGGACATACAGCTACGATCTCGTCTTGAGATCAACGTTCTTCGCTCCTTCAGTTTCTGCAAAATATACTTGATATTCAATATCTGTGGACATGCAGCTACGATCTCGTCTTGAGATCAACGTACTGCGCTCCTTCAGTTTCGGCAAAATATATCTGTGGTCTATACTTGATGTTCATTATTTGTGGACATGCAGCTACTATCTCGTCTTGAGATCAACGTACTGCGCTCCTTCAGTTTCGGCAAAATATATCTGTGGTCTATACTTGATGTTCATTATTTGTGGACATGCAGCTACGATCTCGTCTTGAGATCAACGTTCTTCGCTCCTTCAGTTTCTGCAAAATATACTTGATGTTCATTATTTGTGGACATGCAGCTACAATCTCGTCTTGAGATCAACGTACTGCGTTCCTTCAGTTTCGGCTAAATATATCTGTGGTCTATACTTGATGTTCAATATCTGTGGACATGCAGCTACGATCTCGTCTTGAGATCAACGTACTTCAGATGGCTAACTGGTTCCATGCTAACAGCTTAAAGCTTCATTCGGACATGACTCAATTGGTTAATTTTAATTGAAAACATTGCACATAACTTCACAGATCGATTCATCCTATTTGCCACCCCTATTTGTCCAGAGTCATTCACGTGGTTTTAACGTATTGAGGTTGACTCCAGTTTAACTTGGCACAGCACATTATCTTCTTCCTAAGCTCAGCAAAGGTTTTTTTGCACTCATTGCACTTTCATATTCCGTAGATAACTATGTTCTTCATCAGGTTTCCTATGCTTACTTTCACTTCTTACTAACTTATGGCATGATTTTCTAGGGAAACTCTATTGACTCTTCGAAGGTCTTTCTTCTCCAAAAGAGAGCCATTAGACTTTTATAAAAATTTTCACCCAGGAAATAAAAATCCTCCTTCTTTCTTCATCGTTCATTTTGCGTAGCCTCTTCTATAACAAATATACACAATTTCATGTATTAACCTATTTCTTGTTATTTAATATTAGCTAGTCTGTATGTTAGATGGTTCATTGTTATATTTTGACATGTATTTGCTCTAAATACCGTTTTATGACTATAAGTTTAAATAAAGTAAATAAAAAACCACATCGACTATGACATGTATTTGCTCTAAATACCGTTTTATGACTATAAGTTTAAATAAAGTAAATAAAAAACCACATCGACTTGTAAACAAAAATAAACTTTATTACATTAAATTGGTTGTTTAGAGTTACGTTTAAGTGTCTTGGCATGTTTCAATGTTTATATATATATATATATATATATATATATATATATATATATATATATTTGGTTTTTAAACGTGTTTAAAATTATTTTCAGCAATATTTAATCAATTTAATATTGACTGAAGATTAGACCTTGGTAGAAAACATATTTTTTAAAGTAAAAAACAATGTCACGTTAGGCTGTAATTGGTTTATACTTTATGAAACTAATTATCTGAGATGATTTGAGATACCAAGTTACGCTTATTATGTTAACATCGATATAGGGATTGGTTAATACGCAGCTTGTAATGAGGAGATTCTTTGAACAAGATAAGAGAGATCTCTCAAAAGTACGAGAATTGCGTTGGATCTAAGTCTTAAAAAGGATTTCTGCCTTCAATTTCTGTGGAGTATATACACAATTGATGTTAATATAATATTTACGTTGAACGCTGATTTATCAAGGTAGGCTAGTTTTTTTTTTTTTTTTTTTTTTTTTTATCTGTTTGATTTGTATTCATTACATCATAAAAATAAACTAATCACAAATAAGGAAACTAAACAATACTTAATAATATATATGTTATAGTGTTAATATTTTCCAAAACCCAGATATTGTTATTGATAATCAATATACTTAACTAATTTATTAATATTTTAAACTGTTTCGTTTATAGAATAAAATGCCAGAACATTTAAATTAATTCGATTTAAAATTCTGTAAATACAACATGTATAAACACAACTATGTATACTATAGTAAACAAATAATTCTCATCTATCTTAATACATTTTATATGGGGTTAGATGTATATAATAAAGAACATTGTTTTTTTTTTTTTTTTTTTTTTTGTATTTTTTTCATTACCATATTTGTTGTAATAAGGAGCGCAGCGTAAAATTTTGATCTTTATTTTGACTAACTAAAATAAATTTTGTTATTAAGAGAGTAACTAATAGTGCAATATAAATTAAATATCATGAATATGTTTACCAGTATTCAGGCGAAACGTCCTCCTTATTCATAAAAGTTTATAATCTATATTTAAGCTACAGTTTGTACTATATAAGACATATGACCCTTGTATTTCTTAAATTATATATAACTGAGTTATACATTTATAAATCATAATATATTATTATAACTTACCCTTCCTAACATTATATATTAAATGTTTTCATTCAAAAACAGGATAAATTATATTAAGTCATTGCTGTGTAAATGGCAAATTGTAATTATATCCTGGTAACCTTATAATATTAGTGTTAATTTAAAACACATTCAAACATAAATTTTTATTTTCTTATTACAGTACCTTTTTTAACTCAAAAAACGGTAATTTTTAATTTAATAGATTACACATAATTGACAATATTAACTTAGATAACAAAAACAAAATGACAATAAAATCATATACAGTAGTCAAGGCTACTGGTACACCCTGTAATTTATAATCAGATACCAAAATTTAAGAGCAGTATTATTAATTAAAAAATAACTGAAATATGAAAAAGATTATATGTAAGATAAGTTTAATACTTAGTATCTATATTAAACATAAATAAAGGTTTATTTCTCCAAACATTAATTAACATATTATTTAATAAGTTAATTTAACACTCTAAACTACAATTAGAGGTTAAAATGCAGTAAACATCTTGAGGTTAAAATGTTTTGAACTGATTATGTTACGCACAAAGTGTTCCTTTGTTTGGAGAAACAATTTTAACCTCATTATTGGAGAGATTATTTTCTAAAGTGCTCATTAAATTGACTCAATGACTCTTAGCCCTGCACACAAAATTCCCCCGAATATGATACTAGAGATAATGATGTTTATACATATACACCCTAATAATAGAATAACTTTAATATTGGAGTTTTAGTTTTAAAAGGGGTTATAATAAAATTAAAATAATATGAAGATAAAATAATACTTTTAAAATACATATGTCGTACGACCAGAGGTCAGCTACCATTTATTAAAATAAATAATTTACAAAAAATGTATTAGTAAATATTTTAAATAAGATCCAACAGTTATGTTATACTTTAGTAAAAAATAAATGAATCTTTATTGTTTGATAATACTTGATAAGTACAGTTTTAATTACTTATCTTATTTGATCATTTCAGACCGTCTCAATTACTTTATATTATATTATTTATTATAAAGTATAGTATACGTAAATGGTAATAAATATTTTTTTAAATTTTAATGGAATATTTAACGTATTCTAAATTATGTACATGCATAATAAGTGGACAATCAAATTTTTATGACACAAACCAATTTGATAGGAAAATATACAAATATACAAAAAAAAATTATTGTTAATATTCAGAAAATTTTAATCGTGATTTTGTAAGTCAATGTCATATTAATTTTTTTTTTAATTTAGTTTTAAATAATTTTTGTTGTATTGTAATCAGTTTTTTAGTGTCACATGGCATATCTAAAATAACCATATAAATGATGTCTAATACAAATTTTATAGTGAATAATTTTAAACAAATAAAAGAGATAATTTATAAAAAGACTCATCTGGAACCAATAATTCACAAACTTACAAAATTAACAAAGAAACAACACATAACTATGATCAAATAATATGCTGAGTCAAGGTCACTGATAATTAGAACAGGTAAATAGTGAAAATTTATATACCTTTTCACGCAAAAATTTATACTACATTTGCGAATTCAGTTAATTGTAAATTAGCTATCTGCTGATTTTCCCTGACACGTTTTAGTGAATAAATTGAGTGAATAAATGAATTTCTAACTAATACACAGCGTGACGGTATGAACATAAAACGTGATTATTTTTACTGTGCCACACTACAACAACTCATGAGATGGTTTATGAATGTTATGTATGTCAGGGTACAACCAGCCACATTACAACAACTCATGAGATGGTTTATGAATGTTATGTATGTCAGTGTACAACCAGCCACATTACAACAACTCATAAGATGGGTACTGGATGTTATGTATATCAGAGCACAACCAGCCACATTACAACAACTTATGAGATGGGTATTGAATGTTATGTATGTCAGTGCACAACCTAGCACAGTACAACAACTCATGAGATGGGTACCGGATGTTATGTATGTCAGTGTACAACCAGCCACATTACAACAACTCATGAGATGGGTATTGAGTGTTATGTATGTCAGTGTACAACCAGCCACATTGCAACAACTTATGAGATGGGTATTGAATGTTATGTATGTTAGTGCACAAAATAGCACAGTACAACAACTCAAGAGATGGGTACCGGATGTTATGTATGTCAGTGTACAACCAGCCACATTAAAACAACTCATGAGATGTGTATTGAGTGTTATGTATGTCAGTGTACAACCAGCCACATTGCAACAACTTATGAGATGGGTATTGAGTGTTATGTATGTCAGTGTACAACCTAACACAGTACATCAGCTCATGAGATGGGTACTGGATGTTATATATGTCAGTGCACAACCAGTCACATTACAACAACACATGAGATGGGTACTGGATGTTATGTATATCAGTGTACAACCAGCCAAATTACAACAACATGAGATGGGTATTGAATGTTATGTATGTCAGTGTACAACCTAGCACAGTACAAAAACTCATGAGATTGGTACCGGATGTTATGTATGTCAGTGTACAACCAGCCACATTACAACAACTCATGAGATGGATATTGAGTGTTATGTATGTCAGTGTACAACCAGCCACATTACAACAACTTATGAGATGGGTATTAAATGTTATGTATGTCAGTGTACAACCTAACACAGTGCAACAACTCATGAGATGGGTACCGGATGTTATGTATGTCAGTGTACAACCAGCCACATTACAACAACTCATGAGATGGGTATTGAGTGTTATGTATGTCAGTGTACAACCAGCCACATTACAACAACTTATGAGATAGGTATTGAATGTTATGTATGTCAGTGTACAACCTAACACAGTACACAACTCATGAGATGGGTACCGGATGTTATGTATGTCAGTGTACAACCAGCCACATTACAACAACTCATGAGATGGGTATTGAGTATTATGTATGTCAGTGTACAACCAACTACAGTACATCACCTCATGAGATGGGTAGGCCTACTGGATGTTATATATGTCAGTGCACAAAAACCAAAGTTCAAACACTGATGAGATGGGTATTGAATGTTATGTATGTCAGTGTACAACCTAACACAGTACAACAACTCATGAGATGGGTACCGGATGTTATGTATGTCAGTGTACAACCAGCCACATTACAACAACTCATAAGATGGGTATTGAGTGTTATGTATGTCAGTGTACAACCAGCCACATTACAACAACTTATGAGATGGTTATTGAATGTTATGTATGTTAGTGCACAACCTAGCACAGTACAACAACTCATGAGATGGGTACCGGATGTTATGTATATCAGTGTACAACCAGCCACATTACAACAACTTATGAGATGGGTATTGAGTGTTATGTATGTCAGTGTACAACCAGCCACATTACAACAACTTATGAGATAGGTATTGAGTGTTATATATGTCAGTGTACAACCTAACACAGTACAACAACTCATGAGATGGGTACCGGATGTTATGTATGTCAGTGTACAACCAGCCACATTACAACAACTCATGAGATGGGTATTGAGTGTTATGTATGTCAGTGTACAACCAACTACAGTACATCACCTCATGAGATGGTTAGGCCTACTAGATGTTATATATGTCAGTGCACAAAAACCAAAGTTCAAACACTGATGAGATGGGTATTGCATGTTAAGTAAAAGTTAAGTTATCAAAAAAAAAAAAAAAAAAGTAAAAGGTCACGTTGTGTGTGAAAGTTCCACTGGTAATTAATTCTTTAAGCTGGATTTTTTATTCGCTTTTCACATACTACCTGAGTGTTTTGTAAGCTATTCAATTAAAATTACTCTGGATTTTACATTCATTTTCTTTTTCATCCACATTTGAATAAACTACGAACAAATATCATGTTACAACTAATGAGGCCCGTTTCCTGGATCAACAGCATAAATCAAATTTCTCAGGCAAAAATTTTCAAATGAATTTAAATGAAAATAACCTAAGGTGAATGGAAACAAAATATTTAGATTTCTGGAGTAAATTATCTCACTTTTATAGAAATATCCTTAAGGTTTGTTGTTTACTATCATCTTAAGTAGGTGAAAAAACAGAGAAGTGGAGAAGTAAACGTAATAGGCAGAAAGCCTTTACAGAAATGTTTTTAACAACAAACCCTTTTTCACTAATGAAAGTAGGGTTTACTGACATTGCTGACGTTCAAATGAGGTCTAATGTAAAAGAGAAAGAGACGTAGAATGCATAGAAATACCCTCGCTTTGTATAAAGAAAACATTAACTAATGTAAATTTTAGGTCAGAATTAATAATTAGAGCATGTATTATATGAATTGCTGAAGAGCTTATGTTTAATTATTGGTTACCCTTTCACTATGGAATATTTTTTCATGTTTTAAAATAGGCCATGTTATATGATTTTAATAATTGAATTTAATTGGTTCATGATCAATTAAAAAATATTTATACATTATTCTCACTTAGGTTTGTCAATGTTTTCAACTAACGTTAAATAATTAAAGAATATTTATGTTTACATATCATATATATTACCGGTCACATCATTAATACTTAGTAGTACAATTGTAGTTGTTGTCTTCCCCTCTATTTATAGTAATTAAGTTTTCATGTTATAATAGTAACAAAAATAGCGTATCTTTTCAATTCACTACTACTTTATAAATAGTCTATTGCTCTAAAAACTCTTTCCCAATCATTTTTACGTCCACTGTGGTATTCCTTATCCGCTAGGAGTCCTTTATCGCTGGCCGTATTTTATCGCTTTCAAAGAACTTACACACAGAGAGCGCATTCGGCGGTAAGTCAATCATTGGATTTACCAATTTGTGACCAACTTTAGTAGCCAATTAACCGTAATTGTGATAAAAAAGTAGTGATAGTGAAATAACAGAAAAAGTCCAAAATAGCATTTGATAAAAGACGTGTTATTCGTCATTCCGTAAAAATGGTGTTTAACATCACTTCGCTGACCCAAAAATATATTATGTTAAGAAGTTTGTTTGTTATATTTGTTTCTTTACAATCGTATGTACTCAATATTATGATTTACTTTTGTAAAAAAACCCAAATTTAACCTAACCCTAACCTAACTTAACCGTAATTGCGATCAAATGTAGTGGTAGTGAATTAACGGAAAAGGTCTAACAAGACTTACAGGAATGGCTCCACACAGTCATACCTACCAAGCTTTCTACACCTTACGACTTTCTGCAGTCCCCATAACCCCTTATCACTGCTCTTCAATGGAAGATATTCTATCGAGCATACGTCAAAATAATAATTCCAAAAATAAGTTAATTATTACCACTAAGTAGCCGCTGGGAAGGTGACAGCCCCATAGTACACATTCTATTTTACTGCCAGGGGGTAAAATTTGTTGTTCTATTTCAACTATTCGACCTGTTATTATTTCTATATTAAGTTATAATGAACACTGTGGTATATATATACAATATAAATGTTGACCTACAATGTTACCTACGACCTTAGTGGATTTTGTAGGTCCAATCTAGCGAAACATAAACAGATATTATAAATATTTTAATGTCAAATCGTGAAGAATGACATAACCAATAAATTGTTACACATATTTAACTGTAAAAAAAAAATATATATATATATTATTTTTTAACAAATTTATGATCCACATTAACAGTTCTTGTGACACTTGATGTGTTACGTTAAGTTCATTATTACAAACTGAATCGTTGAAATACGCGTATGTTAAATTAAACTAGCTGTTTTACAAAACAATGGACATGAAATGAACAAAAAAGTTAGACATCATTTTTCTACATGTATAACAATAATAAAGTACAAGCAATTCAAGTAGGTGAAATTTACAACCATAAGCATATGAGTGCGGAAATAGCTATATTTTTTTTAATCAGTGTGCAAGACCTACATCTTTAAATTTGTGAGCGAAATCTGATTTTTCAGAAGGTGGAAAACGGAGCAATTGTATATGTATGCACCATTAGTGATAAAGTTAAAATATCATTAGAAAGCCCAACATAAAAGACGTTTAGTCAATTTACTATATATTTTAATAAAAATAATTTCTGCAATTCTTAAAATTAATGATAAATTAAATTCGTTCTTACAATTTTCTACCGGAAAATAATATTCCTAACAACAACAATGACAATAATAATCATCTGTCCTAAATGGACTATTGACAGTTCTATTGATGTGCAAATTGTTTTGTTCATCTTAAACAATTAATTCAGTGCATTGTAGTTCAATATTTGAAAGTAATATAAGCGAATTTTCAACAGAAGTAGCTTAGCTAATATATGATGTTAATTTTTTTGTTCCAATGAAGATTGTATCTTTTTTAGCTTGCAATGTTAAATATTTGTTGCGCTAATTGGAATGGTTTTTATTCATACTTGTATAATTTGCATGAAACGGTGTGTTCTTAAAAAATCTTTCCAGGAAATCAGGTCAGATTAGTGTAAACTTTAAACAAATACCAAACAATAGTACTGATTATGCATTGATGAAATGTAATTGGTATATTTCTGAAATGTAATACTAAATTGATAATGTATTACATTTCTATTTATAAAAAAAACTACTACAGATTAGTACAATCATGAAGTTACACAGTTGTAACTTCAGTGGATGCAAAGGTATGAATTTTTATGTAAAAAACAGAAGGAAAACTAAAGGATTTAGGACATACCTTCATATAACGTTTTTGTGTGTAAAATAACAACCCAAATTATTGAAACAGTTTTACTGAACACCCCGTATATAGAATGATTTTCTCGAATGTAATGTTACACTTTAGCTCTTATAAAGGCTACCTTAATACATAAAAAGAATTCTTGGAGATAATCGTATTATTTCCAAAGGAAGAAAACTAATGGGTTTCGAGGAAGTCTCTCAGTATAATTGGATTTCTTGAGGATCAAGCGATAACGACCATGATACATGCGTATTTATAGCACTCTTCCGGAAATACGTTATTTAGACTCTTCGTTTATTTTTTGTTCTGTTTTCCGTAAATCTATTTTAATAAATGTAATATAGACTTATCAAAATATATTAATACCATTTAATTAAAATTTCTCAAGGACACATAGTTTATATTTTTGTCAAATTTACTTCAGTATTTATTTTTTTGATATTTTTTACATTTTTAATGTTTATTATTGATGTATAATGTTTATAAATAGTTACTACTTATGGAAACAACTATGTAGTTATTTCACCACAAACCAATTAGGCAGATGTTTTATGTTAGCGAGTAATGAAATGAAAATTGTAGTTTAGTCTCTGAAAGTCCCCTAAAATTAGACTTACAGTTTCAGGAGTGCGGTCGCCTTTATGTGTGCTTTTTGCGTATGGATGTTATTTGATTGCTCTTCATCCAATATGGTTGGTTTGACATACATAAAATATGGATAAATCGTTGCAAAGTAATAGGAAAATCTAAGGATAAGTAGACATACCATGAAAATATTATGGTAGATACAAGGTACAAAACTTTTGAGGTAGTTTATCTTTTGGACCATTGCAGATACAGGCAAAACGTTATACTAATTGTTGCTGGAAATAAAAATGTATTCTTTTATATATTAAGTGGTCCTCACAGTTCACAGAGAATCGAAATGAATTCTTAAAGCTTCCACATAAAAAAATTTATTTTTATAGGATATAATAACTCAAACATAATTTAAGGAGGTTCACCTTTGCGAAATTGGTGGCTCATTACTATTCACCATTTAAAAGTCTCAGAATTACTATTATTCTAAGATGGAATAGTTTGTGAAACAAATTAAAAATATATTTTTTGTGTAAAAACTAATTTTTAATGCACACGCGCGCGCGCACACACACACACACACACATACACACACGCGCGCGCGCGCGCGCGCGCACACACACACACACACACACACACACACACACACACACACACACACACACACACACACACACACACACATGCGTGATTGTGTGTGTTCATGTGATTTTGCAAATTTATTGATTTGTTTGTGGTGTGATATTGTATAATATTTGTAGTGTAGAATTCATGAACAAATTTTAAACAAATAACTCATGACAAAGAAAAATGATTATTTAGAAATGACTACCTTGAAAATTCGCTTGAAAACGTGCAACATTTAAACAATACCTAAAACTTCAAATTTTTATACGTAAATATACATTACATTAGAGAAAATATTGACTTAATCCCAATATTTTTAGAAATATGGAAACCGGACATAGTGGCTTTTAGTGAACACGGATTCAAAAAAAGAACTTCTAAGCATTAATTGTCAACAAATCATCGTAATTTGTGAATTTTCAAGGTCTGAACTGTAACAACCTCTTGGTTACACTTAATTATTAAACAAATAAATAAAATAATATTGTTTGAAGCCAACAGAACGTTTTAAATATTTAGAAAACTATTACAGCTAGAAAGATAAAATTTGCACAGAATGTTTAGAATCAAAATTTTAAATTTTCCTGAAAAAATGAAAACGATAATGCAATAAATGAAAAAGGTCATGTGCATGGGAAAGAGAATTTAATAAGATTGTACAGGCTGACGAGGTAAAATACATGTTCGGAATTCTCTGACGTGCACAGATAATTTTCCTGATCGGGATGGTTGAGATCGAAAACATAGCACAAGTCCTCTTTCGTTATTGGTAGATTCGATTTAGTTTTTGGATCTTTTCCCCTTCTTTGACCGAGGTTATATGGTCGTTTGTCTTTTATAATAAGTTCTGCTGATGTCGCTTCGTTGAAACGTACGGTTCTCGCCGCTCTTTCTCGTTCAATCTTTTGTTGCCTGTCTCAAAAGAGCATTTCTTTTTTACGTTTCGCTGAGTGACTGTACCCACGTGGTGCACGGTCAGTGGAACCTCTATGGATAGTTTTTATCCAGACTCGTTGCTAGGTGAGTTTTCAAAATGTTTCCCTTGTAGTTTGTAAGTGTAGGAAAATAGTTTTTCAAATTATCGCGAATGCCAAATTTCTTTCTTTTTCTTTAACAATAAATATTCAACAAACTTCAGTCATGTTCTTTGTTTTAAAGAAATTAAGGTTTTTGTTTAAAAAAAAGGTAGTTTGATTCAGTAGTCATCATTATTATGGTTTATTTTCATTCTATCTGTTCAGAGCTACTGAGCACAGGAACTACACGTTTTGTATTATAGGTAAGAGATTATCTATTATTGGAAAAGAAATTTTCAATTAGGTCTATAGTAAAACAACATTTTGTATTAAAGGAACGACATTTTATTTTATACAAACAACATTTTTTACTATTGGGAAACAACATTTTGTACTGAGATATAAACATCTTTGAGTAATACAAAAATTAAAGTTACAATTTTCTTAAGACCTTTGAATTAATAACAGGTAAAATTAATTTAAATTGTCTTTTTCGTTAATTCACTACTACTATTTTGCCCCAATTCATTCACTGCCACTTGATACATATTCTAATGCTCCAAAAACTTTTCCCCAATGATTTGTACGTCCACTGTGGCATTCCTTATCACTTTCCAATCCGATATCGCTGGCCTTACCTTATTGCTTTCCAAGAACTTACACACGGAGAGCGCATCCGGCGATAATTCAATCATTGAATTTACCAGTTTGTGATCAACTTTAGTAGACACCTAATGTAACCTAACCTAACTATAATTGCGATAAAATAGTAGTGGTAGTGAATTAACGGAAACGGTCCAATAAATAATATTAAACAAAGAAGAAACTTTATTAATTATAACACTAGAAATATATTTCATTTAAGTATTAATGTTATTTTAAAAATATTTTTCCTTTTTATTTGTAATTAAAATATATATTTAAATAATAAATAAGACTAATTATTGAAGAAGTGATATTCTTTTAATTAATTATAGGCCATTTTCTTGAAAATGAAACAAAAAGGTGACCTTCCAGTACAGAGTAAAATAGTGTATTCTTTGAGGTTACAGACCACAAAGGTGGAGGCATGGTAATTTCATCTAAAAGATCATTAATCGTAAATATGTCTGAATTAGCAATAGTAGAAGTAATTTTTATAAAATAATGTAAAAGTACTGGTACTTATTTTTTGTATATATAGATTAATCTCCATGTTATGCATATGTAAATAGTTGTTTTAAGATTTTTTTATCGGATGTTCTCAAAATATTTAGTGACAAAAGATAATATGTGTTTACTGCTTTATATTATATGATTTTTGGTGGCAGTCTTCCCTTGATGATCCATCCCTTACGCGCAGTCTTTTCACTTCTATTCCCTGTTTCCAGCCCTGGTCCGTCAGATTTAACACAGTTATTTTGAAAACTTCTGTCATAAGCACAGCACTTAACAGCCGATTTATCATAGTTTCAAGGTACACCACAAACTCTACATACTTCCGCCATATTTTATCATAGTTACAAGGTACACCACAAACTCTACATACTTCCGCCATATTTATCATAGTTACAAGGTACACCAAAAACTCTACAGACTGCCACCATATTTATCATAGTTACAAGTGTACACCACAAACTCTACAGACTGCCGTCATATTTATCATAGTTACAAGGTACACCACAAACTCTACAGACTGCCGCCATATTTATCATAGTTACAAGGGTACACCACAAACTCTACAGACTGCCGCCATATTTATCATAGTTACAAGGTACACCAAAAACTATACAGACTGCCGCCATATTTATCATAGTTATAAGGGTACACCACAAACTCTACAGACTGCCACCATATTTATCATAGTTACAAGGTACACCAAAAACTCTACAGACTGCCGCCATATTTATCATAGTTACAAGGGTACACCACAAACTTTACAGACTGCCGTCATATTTATCATAGTTACAAGGTACACCAAAAACTCTACAGACTGCCACCATATTTATCATAGTTACAAGGGTACACCACAAACTCTACAGACTGCCGCCATATTTATCATAGTTACAAGGTACACCACAAACTCTACAGACTGCCGCCATATTTATCATAGTTACAAGGTACACCAACAACTCTTCAGACTGCCGCCGTATTTATATATTCCTAATAGAAAAACATTTTAAACATACGCACTGAAAGCTACTATATTGCTCGTTTTAAGACAAGGCACGTTGAGACAGATAGCGAAAACGCTCGATGCTATCAGCTCGAAGATCGAAACTGGACTTCGAGTCTGAGCTCGTCAAGTCAGTGAAATTTAACTAGCATGTTATTGCTATTGCCTATGTCACATTGGCAACTTAACTTAGTAGCCACTCCTTCGCTAGCTGCTAGTAAAGTTACATAATGTGACAGAGCTTTAAAAGTCCTGACGCCTAACCACGAGTACTCTTCTTAAATAACTTCATACTTCCCTTTTTTCTTCAAGTTTATTCTTATTTACTCTTGAAATAATAACCTTTGAGCCCGTTTAAACTGGATGTATATCATCTTTAAACATAATTCACCCAAGGCCTGCAAATTTATATTTCAACGTGCAAAAATTTAAAATGTTGTTAGTTATAATTTTAACATTTTCGTAATTTGTGAAAAAATTATAACGTTCAATTGTTCAATAAAAGGGTTAGATAGGAAGTAAATGAAAAGGTTATGCTCTCAAACTGACATTTTCACATCACTTGTTGTGATGTCTATCTTCCAGATACATGGAATAGGTGGTTTTGAGGTTTCTATGGTGAACAATTATTAATTAACACAATCAACACATCATATCGTGTTACCACGTGATGCGTCTTTCAGGATATATCGTAAGTTCCAATAATAGCTTATTTTTTAGGTAATTTTGATAATGTTGTTGAATTAATGCTTTACTTTTCAAATTGAATATTGCCATGAATGTTTGCAGTTATTTTTGCTAACAATGTTACGTTAACCACTCTCTCTCTCTCTCTCTCTCTCTCTCTCTCTCTCTCTCTCTCTCTCTCTCTCTCTCTCTCTCTCTCTCTCTCTCTCTCTCTCTCTCTCTCTCTATATATATATATATATATATATATATATATATATATATATATATATTATATGATAGTAATATATATAGTGCTGGTGGCTGAACGAACTAAGGCGTTAGAACAACATCAAAATAAAACTAGACTTCGGTTAGATCTAAGTTTTATTTTGACCCTCTTATAGTAAATATTTGCCTCTTTAATTATGAAAATATATTAAACATAATTCATAAAGTAATAAAATGACGACAAATATTTTAAACATAAATAATAAAGATAACACTTATTACAAAAGATGATTAGAAACCACATCTATTCGACATTAAATTAAAGTATTTTAAAGGTTTTTTATCTGTTAATGTTAAGGTTAGCAAAGTGTTAATGTTGCCAAATTACAGTAGTTAAAACTGGCATTTGTAGTATTTAGCTAGTATTTACAAATATAAGTAAATACAAAACAAAATTAAAATTTAGATAAAACAGCCAATAAAACTGAAAACCAGGTACATTCGTATGTAGTTTCATTTTGAGTGGTTTTCTCATCCAAGTGCAATTTTCGTGTTCTATGGAGTTTAGCTGCACTTTGCAATTAGAGTTTTTATTTTGACTCTCCACAAAAATAAGGAATTTAGGTTCAAATAAAATTAAAAACTACAGTTTTTAATTTTATTTTTATTTATTTATTTATTTTTTTTTTTTTTTTTACCACAACTATTGGTCTACCAGGTTCGAATCCTGACCTCGACTGTTAGTTTTTATCAGCAATATTATCACAATACTATAATAATTCTCCCTTTAATATACCTGACAAGTTCCCCACACAAATCAATAGTCTAGGGAAAGGTTAGAGTAAGGTTAAAAAGGGTTTCGGCCTCTCTGTATAGCAATATATGTATACAGAGTTCACCGTTTGTATAAAAGCAAACATTACAGCAATATAAAATTAGATTTTCACGAAAATAAAGATGACCTCTTTTTTGGTGAGTTCATTACAATAAAATTTTAGTCCTTGCCAGAGTAACGACAAGGTAATTTTAAATTACCATGAAATAACGGCTATTAAAAAAACATTCATTAAACAATCACAATCAGGTTCAAATAAGTGTGTCTCCATCTATTAATGCAGTAATTCAATCCAATTTGACCCTCTCCACCAATTGCAACTTCCATGTTTCTTTCCTAAGTGATAAAAGAAGAGGTGAAAAGAGAGGCTCTGAAATTTAAACATTCTTCGGGGTCAGATTTAATCTCTTCATATTTCTTGAGACAGGTCAATGATCATATATCAGAGCCACTTGCAGTTCCCATTGTTTTGTCGTTTGATACCGGAAAATTTCAAGATTTTGTTAATTATTCAATAATTATACCACTACATAAAAAAGGTTAACAGGAAGATTGCAGTAATTATAGGCCAATCGCCCTTGCCTCGACATTGTCAAAAGTCTTTCAAAGGGTGTTCTTGTCTAGATCTGTTGTCTTTTATTTGTTTTAAAAAAGAACATGTTATCAAGTAGCCAGATTGGTTTTACAAAAGGAAAATCGACAGCAGACGCTGTAAACTTCTTAGTTTCATCTATTTCCAAAGCGTTAGATACAGAAATAGCAGTAATTGGACTCTTTTTCGACTTAAAGCAAGCCTTCGACCTGTTGGATCATGACATACTGTTATCCAAAATCGACAGGCTTCGAATAAGAGGGATTCCCCAATCTTGGATTAACACATATCTACGGGGAAGAGTTTAGTCAGTAAAACTGCCATTTGTGGACAGTAATAACTATATCAAATGGGCTGTTCCCGTTCTCAATGTTCGGTGCTTGGGCCTGTGTTGTTTCTTTTATACTTTAATTACTTGCCAATCCAAATACGCTTTGAAATAAGTAGGGTGTGTTTATTTTCGGACGATACTTCTTTGTCATTGATAATAATCGATGACAACTTGAAGAAATAATATACGAGAAGTCCAGTATTCTCCTTCAATGGTTTTTCCATAACCGTCTGGCAGTAAATAAAGACAAAGCCAAGTTTATAGAATTCCATATCAGCAATCATCATTGCCCTCTTTCTTGCATTATTGGTGATGCATGAACCAGCCCTTCTCTGGTTACAAAATTTCTTAGAATCTACATAGATAATAACTTGAGATATAAATACCATATAGATTCTGTATGTAAAAAGCTAAGTTTTGGCGTATTTGTGTTAAAAAGGCTCTCTTCAACTCAGGACACCTCTTTCCTACTAGCGGTGTATTATTGTTTAATTTATCCTCATCCTTAGTTATGGCATTGAAATTTGGGGCTACGAGAATCAAAGAACAGAAGTGTTTAAACTTCAAAAAAGAGCTGTTCGAGCCATTTTTCATCTTACTCGTAGAACAACTTGCAAGCTGTACTTCAAGAAAAATATAATTCTGACTTTTCCTTCTGCCTACATAAAAAGATCAGTACTTTTTGTTAGAAAGAATATGTATATCTTTCAGACACTCCTGAACGACCACAAATACAATCTTCGCCCTAACCATAACATAATTATTCCTTCACATAAAACAACGAGACAGTTGGTATGTAGTGGTTCCAGGCTTTAAATTCACTACCAGATTCTCTAAAGACCGCAAATATAGTGTGGAGGTATAAAAAACATGTTAATGAGTAGTTGGTGCAGGGCTGCTACTACAGCGTTGGGGAATCCACAAATTAACTTATCTCTTTTTCCTACCACTTGCCAATAACATTGTTTCATCTATATTATATGAGGTTTTAATATTTTATCTATTTTTAAATAGCAAATAATCTGTTTGCTTTTGACAAATGTACTATATATAATGACGCTATTATACACATTTTAAGGCTGTTTAAATAAAGATTATTTTATTTCTTTCATTCTTCCGTACATGTGTATATATTTTTCATTTAATGGAATGTAAACTTCGTACATGTGTAGGTGTGAGTAACGTAAACTTCGTACATGTGTAGGTGTGGGTAACGTAAACTTCTTAAATGTGTAGGTGTGGGTAACGTAAACAGCGTACATGTGTAGGTGTGGGTAAAGTAAACTTCGTACATGTGTAGGTGTGTGTAACGTAAACAGCGTACATGTGTTGGTGTGGGTAAAGTAAACTTCTTAAATGTGTAGGTGTGGGTAACGTAAACAGCGTACATGTGTAGGTGTGAGTAACGTAAACTTCGTACATGTGTAGGTGTGGGTAAAGTAAACAGCGTACATTTGTAGGTGTGAGTAACGTAAACTTCGTACATGTGTAGGTGTGAGTAACGTAAACTTCGTACATGTGTAGGTGTGTGTAAAGTAAACAGCGTACATTTGTAGGTGTGTGTAAAGTAAACAGCGTACATGTGTAGGTGTGTGTAAAGTAAACTTCGTACATGTGTAGGTGTGGGTAACGTAAACAGCGTACATGTGTAGGTGTGGGTAAAGTAAACTTCGTACATGTGTAGGTGTGAGTAACGTAAACTTCGTACATGTGTAGGTGTGAGTAACGTAAACTTCGTACATGTGTAGGTGTGGGTAAAGTAAACTTCGTACATGTGTAGGTGTGGGTAAAGTAAACTTCGTACATGTGTAGGTGTGAGTAACGTAAACTTCGTACATGTGTAGGTGTGGGTAAAGTAAACTTCGTAAATGTGTAGGTGTGGGTAAAGTAAACTTCGTACATGTGTAGGTGTGGGTAAAGTAAACTTCGTACATGTGTAGGTGTGCGTAACGTAAACAGCGTACATGTGTTGGTGTGAGTAACGTAAACTTCGTACATGTGTTGGTGTGGGTAACGTAAACTTCTTAAATGTGTAGGTGTGGGTAACGTAAACAGCGTACATGTGTAGGTGTGGGTAAAGTAAACTTCGTACATGTGTAGGTGTGTGTAACGTAAACAGCGTACATGTGTTGGTGTGGGTAAAGTAAACTTCTTAAATGTGTAGGTGTGGGTAACGTAAACAGCGTACATGTGTAGGTGTGGGTAAAGTAAACTTCGTACATGTGTAGGTGTGTGTAACGTAAACAGCGTACATGTGTTGGTGTGGGTAAAGTAAACTTCTTAAATGTGTAGGTGTGGGTAACGTAAACAGCGTACATGTGTAGGTGTGAGTAACGTAAACTTCGTACATGTGTAGGTGTGCGTAACGTAAACAGCGTACATGTGTTGGTGTGAGTAACGTAAACTTCTTAAATGTGTAGGTGTGGGTAACGTAAACAGCGTACATGTGTAGGTGTGGGTAAAGTAAACTTCGTACATGTGTAGGTGTGTGTAACGTAAACAGCGTACATGTGTTGGTGTGGGTAAAGTAAACTTCTTAAATGTGTAGGTGTGGGTAACGTAAACAGCGTACATGTGTAGGTGTGGGTAAAGTAAACTTCGTACATGTGTAAGTGTGTGTAACGTAAACAGCGTACATGTGTTGGTGTGGGTAAAGTAAACTTCTTAAATGTGTAGGTGTGGGTAACGTAAACAGCGTACATGTGTAGGTGTGAGTAACGTAAACTTCGTACATGTGTAGGTGTGGGTAAAGTAAACAGCGTACATTTGTAGGTGTGTGTAAAGTAAACAGCGTACATTTGTAGGTGTGAGTAACGTAAACTTCGTACATGTGTAGGTGTGAGTAACGTAAACTTCGTACATGTGTAGGTGTGGGTAAAGTAAACAGCGTACATTTGTAGGTGTGTGTAAAGTAAACAGCGTACATGTGTAGGTGTGTGTAAAGTAAACTTCGTACATGTGTAGGTGTGGGTAACGTAAACAGCGTACATGTGTAGGTGTGGGTAAAGTAAACTTCGTACATGTGTAGGTGTGAGTAACGTAAACTTCGTACATGTGTAGGTGTGAGTAACGTAAACTTCGTACATGTGTAGGTGTGGGTAAAGTAAACTTCGTACATGTGTAGGTGTGGGTAAAGTAAACTTCGTACATGTGTAGGTGTGAGTAACGTAAACTTCGTACATGTGTAGGTGTGGGTAAAGTAAACTTCGTACATGTGTAGGTGTGGGTAAAGTAAACTTCGTACATGTGTAGGTGTGAGTAACGTAAACAGCGTACATATGGGTGTGAGTAACGTAAACTTCGTACATGTGTTGGTGTGTGTAACGTAAACAGCGTACATGTGTAGGTGTGAGTAACGTAAACAACGTACATGTGTAGGTGTGGGTAAAGTAAACTTCTTAAATGTGTAGGTGTGTGTAAAGTAAACTTCTTAAATGTGTAGGTGTGTGTAACGTAAACAGCGTACATGTGTAGGTGTGGGTAAAGTAAACAGCGTACATGTGTAGACGTGGGTAACGTAAACAGCGTACATGTGTAGGTGTGGGTAAAGTAAACTTCTTAAATGTGTAGGTGTGTGTAAAGTAAACTTCTTAAATGTGTAGGTGTGTGTAAAGTAAACTTCTTAAATGTGTAGGTGTGTGTAACGTAAACAGCGTACATGTGTAGGTGTGGGTAAAGTAAACAGCGTACATGTGTAGGTGTGAGTAACGTAAACAGCGTACATGTGTAGGTGTGAGTAACGTAAACTTCGTACATGTGTAGGTGTGTGTAAAGTAAACAGCGTACATTTGTAGGTGTGTGTAACGTAAACAGCGTACATGTGTTGGTGTGGGTAAAGTAAACTTCTTAAATGTGTAGGTGTGGGTAACGTAAACAGCGTACATGTGTAGGTGTGGGTAAAGTAAACTTCGTACATGTGTAAGTGTGTGTAACGTAAACAGCGTACATGTGTTGGTGTGGGTAAAGTAAACTTCTTAAATGTGTAGGTGTGTGTAACGTAAACAGCGTACATGTGTAGGTGTGGGTAACGTAAACTTCGTACATGTGTAGGTGTGAGTAACGTAAACAGCGTACATTTGTAGGTGTGTGTAACATAAACAGCGTACATTTGTAGGTGTGTGTAACGTAAACTTCGTACATGTGTTGGTGTGTGTAACGTAAACTTCGTACATTTGTAGGTGTGGGTAAAGTAAACAGCGTACATTTGTAGGTGTGTGTAAAGTAAACAGCGTACATGTGTAGGTGTGTGTAAAGTAAACTTCGTACATGTGTAGGTGTGGGTAACGTAAACAGCGTACATGTGTAGGTGTGGGTAAAGTAAACTTCGTACATGTGTAGGTGTGAGTAACGTAAACTTCGTACATGTGTAGGTGTGAGTAACGTAAACTTCGTACATGTGTAGGTGTGGGTAAAGTAAACTTCGTACATGTGTAGGTGTGGGTAAAGTAAACTTCGTACATGTTTAGGTGTGAGTAACGTAAACTTCGTACATGTGTAGGTGTGGGTAAAGTAAACTTCGTACATGTGTAGGTGTGGGTAAAGTAAACTTCGTACATGTGTAGGTGTGAGTAACGTAAACAGCGTACATATGGGTGTGAGTAACGTAAACTTCGTACATGTGTAGGTGTGAGTAACGTAAACAACGTACATGTGTAGGTGTGAGTAACGTAAACATCGTACATGTGTAGGTGTGTGTAAAGTAAACAGCGTACATTTGTAGGTGTGTGTAACGTAAAAAGCGTACATGTGTATATGTGTGTAGCGTAAACAGCGTACATGTGTTGGTGTGTGTAACATAAACAGCGTACATGTGTAGGTGTATGTAACGTAAACAGCGTACATGTGTAGGTTTGTGTAACGTAAACAGCGTACATTTGTAGGTGTGTGTAACGTAAAAAGCGTACATGTGTAGGTGTGTGTAACGTAAACAGCGTACATGTGTAGGTGTGTGTAACAGTAAACAGCGTACATTTGTAGGTGTATGCTAACGTAAACAGCGTACATGTGTAGGTAGTGTGTAACGTAAACTTCGTACATGTGTAGGTGTGTGTAACGTAAAAAGCGTACATGTGTAGGTGTGTGTAACGTAAAAAAGCGTACATGTGTAGGTATGTGTAACGTAAACAGCGTACATGTGTAGGTGTGTGTAACGTAAACAGCGTACATGTGCAGGTGTGGGTAACGTAAACAGCGTACATGTGTAGGTGTGTGTAACGTAAACAGCGTACATTTGTAGGTGTGTGTAACGTAAAAAGCGTACATGTGTATATGTGTGTAGCGTAAACAGCGTACATGTGTTGGTGTGTGTAACATAAACAGCGTACATTTGTAGGTGTATGCAACGTAAACAGCGTACATTTGTATGTATGTGTAACGTAAAATTCGTACATGTGTATGTGTGTGTAACGTAAAAAGCGTACATGTGTAGGTGTGTGTAACGTAAAAAAGCGTACATGTGTAGGTATGTGTAACGTAAACAGCGTACATTTGTAGGTGTGTGTAACGTAAACAGCGTACATGTGTAGGTGTGTGTAACGTAAACAGCGTACATTTGTAGGTGTGTGTAACGCAAACAGCGTACATGTGTATATGTGTGTAACGTAAACAGCGTGCATGTGTAGCTGTGTGTAACGTAAACAGCGTACATGTGTAGGTTTGTGTAACGTAAACAGCGTACATCTGCAGGTGTGGGTAACGTAAACAGCGTACATGTGTAGGTTTTTGAAACGTAAACAGCGTACATTTGTAGGTGTGTGTAACGTAAAAAGCGTACATGTGTATATGTGTGTAACGTAAACAGCGTACATGTGTTGGTGTGTGTAACATAAACAGCGTACATTTGTAGGTGTGTGTAACGTAAAAAGCGTACATGTGTATATGTGTGTAACGTAAACAGCGTACATGTGTTGGTGTGTGTAACATAAACAGCGTACATGTGTAGGTGTATGTAACGTAAACAGCGTACATTTGTATGTATGTGTAACGTAAAATTCGTACATGTGTATGTGTGTGTAACGTAAAAAGCGTACATGTGTAGGTGTGTGTAACGTAAAAAAGCGTACATGTGTAGGTCTGTATAACGTAAACAGCGTACATGTGTAGGTGTGTGTAACGTAAACTTCGTACACGTGTTAGGTGCATAGATGTTTAGGAAATAATTAAACCATTTGTTTTTAACTGCTAGCCTTCCATTTATATATATTTTTTATTTTTTACATTATATATAGGAGTTTTATACATAAATATTTACTTATTTTACTGACCAGTTTAATGATGAATTATTTATGATCATTTTTCATTCTTTCAGTTAAAGTAGTGAATCTTTGGTAATTCATTCACTCCCACACTATAGTCTGAAGTTAACGTATTGGTTTGGTTCATTTGTCATAGCGAAAGTAACTGGTTTGATTGAATTCATTTTACATAAAACAAAATCACGCTAATATTTGCTGATAGATCGTTATTTGTTTAAATGTGTCTTGAAGAGATATTGTACTCTCAAATAATACAAAGCCTAGATCGATGAAGGCATTGATGAAGTGGATAAAGCTTGTTTACCGCCATCAAATGGTTATAATCAGTATTAATTAGCTTTTGAAACAATGTTAGAGCATGTACTTACTTTGTAACTTACCTTGAGTATTCTCAGCACATTTAACTCATCGGACAGGCCATGTTAGTAATACACTTGATTATATACTCCTACAATAGATATTCCATCTAATATAAATATTTGCGCCTGTACATTGGTTAGTTAGTGAAGCCCGCAACCACAGCTGATTTAAACTGCATTACATTTACATGGGACTACACTAGCGCTCCACAATGGACTATAAAACAGCTGATAAATTGAGACACAAAATTTAACAATGGATGAGAAATCTATCTGTGTGCATAAAATTAATGGTAATATTTTCTCATTACTACGTAAGCTAGCAACTAATTTTAAACTATTTTAAATAAAATCAAATTTTTTTAATGAAGCAATGTAGATAATTTTAATACTTTTTTGGTTGAGATCTACTTAAAAATCGTTGATTCCATAATCCATTACTATTACGTCAGATTAAAGCCTGTACTGAGCGCATTATCTAAGTTTAGAAAGATTATTTGATTTATAAGTAAGTATGTGGGTTGGTGGATGGGTCATTAACAGTTGTAATTTCTTAGACCCAGTAACACATTTATTTCGGGAAGGGAATAAGTCACATGATACAAAACACCCACTTCTTCACCATATTTTCTTGACTGAACAGTAAGCCTTTTCGAATTTTTCATTGGCCGTCAAGTTGGGAGTACGATTCTACGCTTTAGTTCGTATGCACTCGTATGCTGGTAACAAGGTTACACCCTGCACGGTTGCAAACATAAGACTTGAGTATAGAGAACAGGAGTTATAAATGGCATGTGAAGTTCGATGTTTTTATAAGTTCAAATCGTAAAATTGTTCATTGTTTGAAACATTTCTTTGTCAATTCCTTTAGCTGGCCCCCAAGGTTAGCTTAGGTTCCAAGGTTTTATAACATATCTAATCTGGGGCCTATGTGTTAAAAGAAATAATATATCTTTGAGCTAAAATGACTGTTAATACTGTCTACATCATATTTGACTTATTCCCAATAATAAATTTCTATACAAAATAGTATGAGTTTGAGGGGGCAGCTAATGGAATTTTTTTAATTGCTATAATTTATTGGTTTTAACTTCCTGGCAATGAGTGTTTCTGAGGTTCTATTCTGGTTTGATTTTAAAGTCGGCTAGCTGATATCTTTAGGGAAATTGGCAGTACAAAACAAGTACACGTTTACGGTGTTATAAATATTTAGTTTAACTTCAATGTTTAACTGAAACGTGTAACTGGTTATTTTTAGATCAATTTGGCGATTAGTTCTTTTAACACTGAATTAGTGGATGATTAAAGTATTTCATAATAGACATCACATCACTTGGTGTGGAATCATAAACATATTTGTAACAAAAAGGTTCAAGTGTATAAATATTAGATATATTTTCCTTCAAGATTAAATATGGAAACATTGTTACGTTAAATATACAAAACAAAGGTTTATAAAAAATAAATATTTTATGTATTTCAATACTTTCATAAAACTTAAATGGAAGTCGTTTGATCTGTAATGTAAATAATACGTTTTACAGGTTACATTTGTTTATATAAACCCTGTTTAAGATGGATAACCTCCGTAACATAGAGAATATTTCTTTAGTCGATAAAGTCACAGAGAGAATGTAGAAAGTCGGTGATATTACTGTTTTATGGCGACCTGGGTGTGGAATAACCTAGCTCTGAGATCAACAAGCATACTACTACACAAAGGTCAGGCTAAAACAGCAATAAAAATATGTATTTCACACATTTACTGCTCACAAAATAACAAATAAAGTAGGCAAAACTGACTTTTTAAGTTATGAGTCCACAATCTTAGACATTCGTCTATTATTCAGAGGGAATACATGGAAACGTTTTGTAAAATTTGTTCAAATGACTCTTTGTTGGTTTATTTTAGGTTACGTTTCGTAAGACCACATAATTTAATTGGATTTCATTAGATTAATTGGTTATAATACGTTTCTTTAAGTTAGTCTCATCAGATTAATTGGTTATATTACGTTTCTTCAAGTTAGTCTCGTCAGATTAATTGGTTAAATTACGTTTCTTCAAGTTGGTCTCATCAGATTAATTGGTTATATTACGTTTCTTTAAGTTAGTCTAGTTAGATTAATTGGTTATATGACGTTACTTTATGTTAGTCTCGTCAGATTAATTGGCTATATGACGTTTCTTTAAGTTAGTCTCGTCAGATTAATTCGTTACATTATGTTTCTTTAAGTTAGTCTCGTCAGATTAATTGTTTATATTACGTTTCTTTAAGTTAGTCTCATCAGATTAATTGGTTATATGACGTTTCTTTTTTTAATTAGTCTCATCAGATTAATTAGTTATATTACGTTTCTTTAAGTTAGTCTCATCAGGATAATTGGTTATATTACGTTTATTCAAGTTAGTCTCGTCAGATTAATTGGTTATATTACGTTTCTTTAAGTTAATCTCATCAGATTAATTTGTTATATTACGTTTCTTTAAGTTAGTATCATCAGATTAATTGGTTATATTACGTTTCTTCAAGTTGGTCTCATCAGATTAATTGGTTATATTACGTTTCTTTAAGTTAGTCTCGTTAGATTAATTGGTTATATTACGTTTCTTCAAGTTAGTCTCATCAGATTAATTGTTTATATGACATTTCTTTAAATTATTCTCATCAGATTAATTGGTTATATTACGTTTCTTTAAGTTAGTCTCATCAGATTAATTGGTTATATTACGTTTTTTTAAGTTAGTCTCATCAGATTAATTAGTTATATTACGTTTCTTCAAGTTAGTCTCGTCAGATTAATTGGTTATAATACGTTTCTTCAAGTTAGTCTCGTCATATTAATTTGTTATATTACGTTTCTTTAAGTTAGTCTCATCAAATTAATTCACTTTGGTTATACTAGGTTACATGTGGTAAAATTAGATCACCAACTTTTAACATATTATTTTAATATAACACATTTTTTATAGTATTTTTCACTAAAGTAATCGTTCCATGAATAATTTCATACAACCGAAAACATTCAGCAAACTGTATTACGTCATACTTAACATTCTTTTAAAGTTAGAGCCACGTTTCTAAACCCACTAAATCACTATATACTGTGGTATTGACTCACCCACTCTCCCATTAAGTGTTGTTATCCCACACGCCCACCCAGCTGCCCATATAAGTACGGTGGTATCACTCACCCACCTACCAACACACTTACGCACAGTGGTATTGGTGTTGATATTGGCAACAAGTATTCGTTCCCAGACTTAGATATCACTGTTTTGAACCAGCATGCAAATGTGTTTAATATTTTATTTATATGCGTTCATTTATGTATTCCAAAACCAATTTAACCAGCTAAAATTAATATCGACCAATATCATTATAAATAATATTGTAATTGATAATAGCAAATTTTCACTGAGCTGAAAAAGTTTAATGTTTCAATTTAGTACATTAACATTTGTTGATTCTGTTAGGGAATGTAGCCTATCTTATTTCAATTTTGAAAATACTTCATCATGAAAACGAAAGCTCTTTGTGATTTTTTATGATAGGCAATACAAGACATTAATATACATAAATAGACCCACTTACAGGTTTCAAATAAATGGAATTTCAAAGATTTTAATTTTAATCCTTTCTACGTATTTTAAACTGAGTCTCGTCAATGTTTAATCTTCAAATTCTCTTTTCTTTCATTTTCTTTTGAAGTACTAGAATGTCTCTGATTTCTATTAAAGTTTTAAACACAAAATCCCAAAATGCTTTTTATTCTCAGATTCAAAGTGGTTTCATTTATAAACACTGTTTTATTAAAATTACGTGCTGAAAGTCATTTTGAAAACGAAACCCGAGTTTTTGTATTCTTTTCATTTAAATCTTAAATTACATCTGAGCGTCTTTGAAAACGCAATACAACCAACAGGTATTGTTTGCCCTGTTGATGGTATGATTTAATTCATGTCTTAAATTTAAATGATACTAAACCTTTTCCAATGACATTCAGTATTTGATAGTCCAAATATTTAATCAAGCAATTTACCTAATAACAAGGTTATATTTATAGTTTAAAATAGATTAATTTAAAAACCCTCACAAGCCATTTTATTCGCTTCTTATAACCTACATAAGACCTTTTCCTGTAAACCTCTTTACTTCTTATCGTTTTAATCAAATATTAAAATGGCATACGTTAGGATGTTTTAACCATTTCTATTAACATTAGTAATTATAGCAAATAACCTCTGTCTTTTTTTCCTAATAAAATTACTGGTTTTTATTGTTCTTTACTCCTTTACAATCCGAATCTTAAAACTATATTTGTGTAGTGTATAGGCAATATCATAGGTATTCTACTTTCATTAAACTTCATTTGCCCTTTTTCTCTCATTTAAGAATGTACAGTTATATCCATATATAACATTAACAATATTCATAACAATTTTATTTCACCTCATATGATCATAGAATTGTGTGACTAAATGGCCATATTAGTACTCCAGGCTTTGAAATAACAAAAAACTTGATTCAAGATAACTTAAGGGCGAGCCGGTGGCCGAGTAGTCTAAGGCGTCAGGACTTTGAGCTTGGCTAGAGATAGCGCTGGTTCGAATTCGGCCTAGACCGGAAGATTTTATCAGTAATATTCACCTTCAACTGTACTGGTTCGCCCCCTTACTCTGTCTGAATAAGTTCCTCGCACAGATCAATAGTCTATGAGGAATGGGCAGAGCAAGGTTAAGAAGGAGGTTGGTCTCTCTTTAAAACAAAAAAATTACCTCTGAAAACAAATTAGGCCTACTTATTTATTTTACTTTACTTAATTTGAAATATTTTGCGTCATAAAAGGCTTTTTACATTTCGTGAGTGTATGTGCACGTGCACTGCGTTGTTGCACGTGTGTGAAATCTCAAACCGCCTAAATACCTAACTTCACGCTTTCATTTGCTTATTTAAATTAGTTTGTATTAAGTAAATTAAATAAATACTCTTTTACTTACAAGAGTTTCATATGTCAGACAACTCAAAATCACTAATCTAACGATATGAGTTCTGGCTGTGGTTAAGCTGATCTAAATTAAGATAATCACTAAAACTGATAATGGAGTTAATTTTTACCCTATATCACTATCAGACTAACTAATATGTGTTATTTTATCCATCTCAACCATAAAAGATGTCAGTATGCAACAAATTTAAAGTTCTTTTTTTAGTTCATAATGTGCAATAAAAATTCATTTTGTTTTTATTTTTCAAAATTGAAATTGTAAAAAATGTATAATAGTATTTTATAACATGAAAGGATAATTTGGCATATAGACAATTATGTATTTTGTCGTCCAGCCCGGTCGTCAAAATATGATTTCTAATGAGTGTAGATGAGCGATTGTAGTTGTTACGAACTAAGGTCGACTATTCCGCAGAAAGTGTTATTAATTCATAACCCAATGACAAATGAACATTCGGTTATTTTAAGCTGGTTATTTTCTAAATTCGTCTTGACTCTGATAAGGTTCAAACTAAATACGAACTTCAACTCGTACTTTAAGCTTATCAAGCTGGGTTTTAACCAATTACGCTAAGGAACAGTCATTGTGTGTAAGCATGGATATGATATCATTAATAAATTTTATTAGTAGAGACGTTGTATCATTCAATACTGATGTACAATTCGGCGATACAGTTTTGTGAGATAAGGCAACAAGACTTTATATTGGGAAAGGTTTTACCTCATTAGCTGACCCCAAGATTTACAAAAGGTCTCGTTAAATCCTGCCAACAATTCTCATCTCTGAACACGATGAAGATATTCATCTAGATTTCAATCACAAAACATTTTATGGAGTTTTACGTTTACATAATTATGCACTTAAATTTCAATCCACTGTAATTATTAGCCATTAACCTATACGATTTTATTATTCCATATCCCTGCTGCATTACTTTAATGTTAATATTAACTAATTTCATATACGGAGATTATTGGATCATAACTCATTGATGAAATCAACAACTTTGCTCATTATTTTCTGAATTATAAAGTCTACAATCTATTGAATCTTTATGTATTCTACAGAGCTCTTATATTTTTATTTCTTGAACTAAATAAATAAAAGAAATTATTTTGATTTTTCCTAAAACATAAGTACAATTTATTTGTTTAATCAATTCCAATTGAAAGTTACATCATTAATAGGATATGTGACATTAATATAAAGTACCCGTAGCACTAATCCACCTGCAGTTGTTAATCTACACTATGTACATAATTTATGTTTATATTAGAAATAAGATCCATTTCTAACATAATAAATCGTTGAATCTCTTATGTAAAACCTTGAGGAAATCACACTTGAAATTTTTTAAAGTGTAAACATAGCTAACATGGTACAAAATACCTCCAACTTTGCTATGCGTACTAATTTTTTTTTAGCCACTTGGGCCTACAGGCCTGTGCGTGAACTTTATTCAACGAGTGAAGTACCGACCGTTGGATCAGTGGGGTTTCGAACCTTGGAACATGCCCTCCGCAGTCCGAAGCCTTAGCCTACCCAACCTAACCTAACCTAAAAAATACTTTTCAGTTCCGTTTTTGCAGCTGAACTTACAATTTGAATTTTACTTCTTTAATTAATAGAAAACTACTCCAAATTAGAAAAATTTTACTTTTCTGAATGTTAATGAAATCTGTATTTAATTTATTACCACTAAAAGGAAGTTAAGGTTATAAGATTATTAAGGTATATCAGTATTAAAGAACTTGAATAAATACGTTATGAAGTCAGGCTATATTCACAAACAATTGAATTTCATACTGAAGCCAGTTCACATTTACGTAGTGTTGTGAGTGATATGAACTCATGACCACTGATCAATCAGCGTCTGAAGCAAAACTTCCACAACCAACTGATTAATTATGCCTTAATTGTTCCTTGATTTTTTTAAGCTCGTTATTTTTTATAATAAATGCATTTTTATTTTCTCCATATGAAATATTCAATATTATGATAACAATTTTAACAGTTTTCGTTTGAGCCGCAGCCAAAACGCGTCAATTCTGACACAATGTTAGATTTCTTACGAAACAAAGAGATCCAAAACTCTTTCTTATTATGAATGTGTACTAGTGATAGTTTCATATAGGGTAAAAATTAACTCCGTTATCAGTTTTAGTGATTATCATAATTTAGATCAGCTTAACCACAGCCAGAACTCCTATCGTTAGATTAGATTAGTGATTTTGAGTTGTCTGAATTATGAAACTCTTGTAAGTAAAAGAGTATTTATTTAATTTACTTAATACAAACTAATTTAAATAAGCAAATGAAGTTTGAGATCAATTGCGGACCCACTCAAATTTTACTACATTATTTAATATTAACTTGTGAGAGCGAAGGAATAAGAGAAAGATAGGTGCAAAAGTGAGAACCAATAAGCAAACTGTCTTCAGATGGAGTTCATTAGCTACCCAAACCTCTTTACTAATGAAAGTAGGCCAACGTTGACAGTACAGGCTTTAAGATAAACTGTATCGTAACTAGAAAGAGGATAGCTTTGGTATATATTATTCTTTATTTTAAAAAGTTTTATAAAATTATATACGAGATCATTTTGATCAAAAACTGAGGTTTGGGACATCCTTGAAATGCTTTTCTGTAAATGGAATCTGTTGTGCATGATTTAATATTCAAATACACTCCTTAACATTTTTAATTTAAAAAACATACATTATTAATTTTATGTGAGTAAAAAAAACTACTATGAACTAATTTTGTTATACTTTTCGCAGATTCCTTTAAATGTATTTTTGATCGTGTTCATTTTTTATATTAGTTTCCTTTTCTCAAAATTATATTAATAAAATAAGACCTTATTGATATTCTTATACCACTATTCAGTATGTTTTTATTATTATTTCAAGTACGCATTACATTACACATTTTACACAATATGTTATAATAATAAACGTACAAAAATGTTGTCATATTTAGCTGTAAGTACAATCGCTTCCTTTGATTCATTGAGGTGGTGAAATACATTGCATGTATTTATTTAAAATTCTCACCAACGCGTTTTCTTAACTTATAAGAGAATATAAATCAATTTTAGAAAAACTTTATCAGCTTACATGCTAGATTACACATTTTTACTGAAAGCACTAACACATAAATTTTTCTGTGATATTATATAAACAAATTTTCCGTGCATGGAACGCCCACAATCCACATAAAATAATATTTTTACTGAACTAACTAACTAGATAACAGATTTCCAAAAAGGAAAACTCCTTAAAATGACTCTCCTGACTTTTTTTAGTCATTTTGAGTCAAAAATAAATCACTTGATAATTTTTTTAATTTATCAAAAATAAATTCGTAAATCATAATTATGTTGTTGACTTATCTTCAAATATGTACTTTCGTCTAAGATTATATTAGTTATATAGTTTACATTAGTTATATATTTCCACCTGTAATGTGAATGAATAGTTAATATTTGTTAAGAAGCATTTATTACCAAATGTACATAATGTTATGTACATACATTGTTGTCTTAAAAATGGTGACATAATTTTTTTTATTTTTGTTTCAAGAATTTAACTGTCCAAAGACAGTTTAGTGAAGCCACAGAGAAAAAAAGAAACATATGTGACTTTCTTATGGCCGCCAAGAACGGCTAACTGGCACTTATAAATAGATACAACTTATGTAAACCTTCATAAATCTGTAGTAATAGTTACTACATTTATTCTAGAAAATTTGGAAGGAATAACTGACAAAGTACTGGCCCTGACATCACACGGCGAACTGGATACATATTCAGCGCACTATTGGATGCCAAATATGTTTATTTCTTCACTGTGGTGAGGTAAATTAACTCTTGACATAAATTTGTTTCGCACATCAAAACAGTTGAACTATGACCATGATAATGATACTTAGTTAAGTATCATACTAGATGCAAATAGTTTCCACCAAAACAAGTGACTATTTGTTTTAACAGTTGAACTATGACCATGATATTGATACTTAGTTATATCATATGCAAATAGTTTCCACATAAAAGAGTGTAACAAGACTGTTTGGAGGTTATGTCAATTTTAACTTCGTTGAAGTAATTAATTAATAAAGAAGGGAATGTTTCTTTTACACAACGCCTGTAGCCTTTCTTCCTAATTTATAATTTCTTATTTTTTTAAATATACTTCTCTATGTATTACATTAAGCCTCTTCACGGAAATACATTACCTAGTAATTTTAACCCTTCTCTATAATTATGTAAAGTTGAAATTCTTGTATAAATTTTTAAAATCTTGGAATTCAATAATTTTTAAAACTACTCAGTGTTATCTTATCCTAGCTCTAAAATAATAGAGAGATTATATAATTTATTTATCACAACTAAGCCGCATCCATAGTTTATATCATGGTAAACGTGAAAGAATATTACATAAAGTAATTTGTGGTTAACAACATTTTTTAAATCTAAGATTATCTATTTTAATCTAAGATATACAGTAGGTTTTTTTATATTGGTTTAAACACTTGTACATTTTTATATGTGTTTATATTTAAAATAGGATGAATACATTCTCAGTAGATATTACCTTTGGTTTTTATAAGTAAATCAGCCACAGAGAAGAAATAAATAGAGGACGTTTCCAATAGTACACTGAATGAGTGTAAAGTAGTTGTTATTTCTCCAGTTTGCCATGGAGATGGCAGAGCCAGCACCTTGTCAGTCCCTCCAAATCCTCAAGGATATACAAAGTAATTGTTACTTCAGATTTATAAATATATGCATTAGTATCAAACTATTTATAACTGCCACTGGGGCGTTCGATGCGGTGCCCTCTATCAATAACAGACAATTAACCATATTAGAGTACTAATTTTTTTGTTTTATTATTTTATATTTTAAAGATATTATGTCAGATACTGTCTGCTTTGATTATTGTGCAGTTTTAAAATTGTAAGAACTGTACTTTTTAAACTTTCGAGGAAACTTCCAGTTACAAAACTTTAATCAATCATATGAATCAGGATAGGAGCGACAGATTTTAATATAAGTTACAATAAAAAGAGTGTATAAATATTGAAAGCCAGAGGATTTTTTATACTCCCCACTATTACTTATTGAACCAAGTTCAATTCTAAGGTATTTAAAACGAAGAATTAATCCCGTGTATAATCTGCACCTTACTAGCTTACTGTACTATATCTACATTGTTTTATATAGATACATGATAAAACAAAGTATATCTGCATTGTTTTATCATGTATCATAGTTTTTTTTTTTTTTTTTTTTTTTTTTTTTTTTTTTTTTTTGGAATAAACTGCAGTATAGCCTGATGTTAGTCAAAACCACTTCTCAAGATAGTTACGAAAAAAATTTCCAAAGATTTCTGAAAATCCAAAAAGGTTATTTCGTTAAAAAATCTGAGTTTTCAATGTTGGGACTAATCAGTAAATGTTATAACTAGCTTCATTTACTGATGCACGTTTCCATTAGTATGTAAGGAAGCTTATATCGGGATGAGTATCGATAAATGGAATCATTTCGATTATCGTTTGAAACCTAACCTCATTATTAGGAATGGCAACGCTGTATCAATATATCGGAAATATTGATAAATATGTTTCGATATATCGATATATTAGTATCGATATTTTCTTTCAATAATATCGGCCATATCGATATTTAAGCTCAAAATATCATATCACTAAATATCGACGTTATTCTCTCTCCTCAAAATCATCACGATTAGAAAAAAAAACGTTTAAATTCCATCATGTGTTGTCCTCTTTGACTGCCTGTGTTGTAATGTGTTATAACAAAACAGGCATTTAAATAATAAAGTAACTTTATTTAGTTTTTTTTTTTTTTACGTTAGGTTAATGCTCTAAAATGAAGTTCATTTAAGACCAGTGGGTGGAAGTTTAGTGTTTATAAGAAGCCTATTGGCATTTTAAATGCGAAAAACAAAAATAACACTATAATTACAGAAACGTGGAGAAACGTGGGCTAAAAAACAGCTGCATAAGTTGTGGAACGAGGAACAGTCTTGAACTACTGTTTCAATGGAACTTTTATACAAAGTCAAAAGTCGATCCATTTACCAACCAATTCCTTACGATTGATAAACTCCCATAATGGAGATGGAATAGTCCAAGAAATAACTGTGGAAAGAAACTTTTATCCATATAATCAAATAGATTGATCGACGTTTGTCTCTACAACATTCATCCATAGATTTACCACTAAATAAAATAATAATTTCATAAGTGCAATAACTAATTTATACGTAAATAAAGTTTTTTCAGATTTTATTTAAAATTTATAGTCTCTCGTTGACGTAACTAAATATCAAGTTTACATCGTTCTTGGTGTTACGATATATTAAATTATATGTTAACTTTTTCTAAATAAATTCATTAAATTTTCATTAGTGATAAGAAAGTCGTTTTAACCTTATCATATAGCTTAGTTACTATATGTCAAACGTCAAACGTGGGACGGATGAAATTATATATTTTATAAAATAAATTCAAAGTTTGGTATACATTTCAATATTTATCTTTTAGCTTTGAGGCATATATGTGTATATACAGGGTGTTCAATAAAACTGTTTCAATGATTTGGGATGTCATTGTACACATAAAAATGAGCAAAAAACTTCATATGAAGGTATGTCCTAAAACCTATAGTTTTCCATCTATCTGTCTTTGTGTGTTTTTTACATTCAAATTCATAACTTTGGATCCACTCAAGGTACAAGTGTGAAACTTCACGATTGTACTACCCTATAGTACTTATATTTGTAAAGAAATATTAAAAAATATATCTTTACGTGTTTCAAAATGGTGGACGTTTAACTAAAATATCTAAAATCTGACTTATTTTACAAACAAAATGAAAAAAAAAAAAATATTTTGCAGTAAATCTTATGATAATATTCACAGTGTTTGTTTCAACAAAAACGGATAAAAAACAACTGAGGTGTTGCAAAACGTAAAACAATGTTTTACAGCATTAACCAAAGGCTAGTGTTGTTTTAAATATGTGTGTACTTTGACAGCTGATTTCATGTTATTTGTTATTTGTTATCTGCTATTTCATATGAACAGCTGTTTATTTATGCTATTAATATTAGATTTGGTTTCCATTCCAATTCATGAGTTCTTACTGAAACCGGTCGGCCTGAGTTACCTTTTCTTTGGTGATTAATGCTTCTTGTCTCTACAAGTCATTGATGGACCTTTGTAAAAGCTGTATGACAAGCAACAACACGGACAAACACGGTCTGTAAAACGTTCCTGATACAGTCTTCTCACTTGAGTACTACTACATTGAGCCATACTATACATCAAATGCATATCTGCCAATGTCTGAGTAGGTAAAGTTGTACATTACATTATCTGCCATTAGTTATTAATAAAAGGAAACTATGAAAATAATAAAAAGAACTTTGTCATAAGAAAATAAATTACAAACACTAACTGATTAAAACTAACAATACAATAAAAAAACTTTACAGAAACACTCACAAAAAACCATGTACATGACGGTGTTCTTTTTGTTACTTATAAATAATGCCAACAATGGAAAAAACCTATTATTAATAACATAAATAAACAGCTGTTCATATGAAATTGCAGATTGACATGAATTTAGCTGTTCAAAGTACACACATATTTAAAACCTCACTAGCCTTTGGTTAATGCTGTAAAACATCGTTTTACGTTTTGTAGCATAACTCCACTGCTTTTATCCGTTTCTTTTTAAACAAACACAGTGAATATTATAACATGATTTACTACAAATCATTATACTTGAATTTTGTTTGTAAAATTAATCAGTTATTAGATATTTCAGTTAGAAAGAATTAAACATCCGCCATTTTGAAACAGGTAAAAATTTATTTTTTAATATTTTTTTACAAATATAACTACTATAGAGTAGTATAATTATGAATTTTTACAATTGTACCTTGAGTGGATCCAAAGTTATGAATTTTTATGTAAATAACTCATAAAGACAGATAGACGGAAAACTTAAGGTTTTAGGACATACCTTCATATGAAGTTTTTTTCTCGTTTTTATGTGTATAATAACATCTCAAATTATTGAAGCAGTTTTACTGAACACCCTGTGAGTGTGTGTGTGTGTGTATATATATATATATATACTTTTGATGAGGCTGATCGAGAGTGGCTGGGTGCGTTGAATTTATCTTTTGACAAGAAATCAGAAATTTTTTTTATTTAGATTTTTTAAATATTATTCATAAAGTAATTAAAACCATTAATTATATGTACGATATTGTCATACATATAATTAATGCTGAAAGTAAATATACTTACTACAAAATATCTTACTCTTGTGGTTATGACTCTTATTACATAGCCAAGATAATTTCATAATTACTTTGTCACAGATAAATGTATTCTTGAATCCTATAGAACAAGAAAGTCACCACTCCATTAACAAAGGTCAACACTCCAACAACAAAGGTACAACTAGGGTCAAAAATCCAACAACAAAGATATTCGAAGTTGCCAGAAGGGATATTTACTGGCTCAAAATAGAAAATCTCCAGCTTAACCAGCAACGTTTGCTTGTTCTTACATAATCACGTTTTGTTAAATATTTCCTGATTTGTAAAAGTGACGTCATCTCATTCAGTTTGTTTTTCTGGAACATTCTTTTAAAGTAGTCATTTAGAACTTTAAAAAAATTGTTTTATCAGAATATCGGTTTACAAGGCTTGACATATAACAATATTTATTTATATACAGGGTTAGGAAAAAGTCTGGAATATATTTATTAATCTTAAAACTATTGAGAGAAATGTAATGAAACTTGTACATGTACCATACCAACATTTGAACATATTTTACTTGTTTTTCACATAATCAGGTGATGGCCCATTAAGGAAGTCTAAAAAATTTAAAATGTAAGCCTACCTCATTTTAAAGGTTTTTATAAAATACAAGAGTGCAAACTTGAGGTCAAAAAGATGACGCAGTCAGAAAATGTAACATCTCAAAAAATTAATGTCATGTAACTAATACTGCTTAAGAACGAGGATAAGATATTTATTATCCATTGCTGCGTAGATCTATATTTTATCTGACTGAATATGAGAAATTACTTTTCACAAAAAATCAAGTAAAAAATGTTTTTTATGATTTTCTTACACTATTTTTAGGGTAAACCTACTGTCAAAAGGGTTTTAATAAGTTTTATTATTTTTGTTTTTGTTAAACATAGTTATTTTTATGGCGCAGTTGTTCGTGACGATTGTTAACAATCAACAACATACACAACAACAGGGACCTCGAACTGTTAAATAAAAAGCCGTATAACTAAGAAGAATTAGTAATATGAAATTATATTCTTTGAATCACTGTATTTTCTGACTGGGTCATTCTTTTAACCTCATAATTGCACTTTTGTATTGTACAAACAAAGGCCTTTAAAATTATAAAAACTCGAGGTAGGACTTTTAAAATTTGTAAGACTTCCTTCATGGGCCATCCCTTGGATATGCAAAAACCAAGTAAAATATGTCTAAATGTTTGGTATGGGATATGTACATAACTAAAAAGTTTCAATATGTTTCTTTCAATAGTTTTCCAGACAAACTAATCAATATGTTCAAATTAATCAATATATTCCAGACTTTTGCCCAACCCTAACATTAAATTCTCTAAGTGGCTGTATTTTCTTACTGAGTCATCCTTTTGACCTCAGGTTTGCTCTTTTGTATGTACAACAAAGGCCTTTAAAATGATGTATAAGTCAAGGTAGGCTTACATTTAATATTTCTAAGTCTTCATTCATAGGCCATCCCTTGGATATACGAAAAATGAGCAAAATATGTGTAAATGTTTAGTATAGGGACATGTACATAACTGCAAATTTTCATTACCGTCCTTTGAATAGTTTTCAAATAAAAAAATATATTCCATAGATGCTCAACCCTGCTCAACACTTTCTAGTATCAATACCTTAATATATACATTATTTAAATGATAGAAAAATACAAACACAGTGCAAGTGAACGTCATACAACACAAATATATTACAATATAAGCACAAAATGCACATTCTTTTGTGAATCCCTCTGGTCTGAGGAGGGTGAGCGTGGTTCACCGAAATCGATCACCGTAATATTTGTGCATTTTATACTTGTATTGTAATTTATTTGTGCATTTTGTACTTGTATTGTAATATAGTTGTGCATTTTGTGCTTATCAATATAATATAATATACTTGTGGTGTGTGACGTTTATTTGTACTGTAAATGTACCAACATGTATTATGCTAATTAAAAAACTAAATTTAAATAGGATCGTAAATACATTAGTTAGGTTAGTCGAGTAGCAATGTAATTGCATTTTTCAAGTTATTTATAGTGCCACAAGTGTCAGTAATTCGTAAAATTTTGCTTTATCAAATCACAATTCTTTCAATGTTTTACGCTGTGAAATAGCGTCATTAATTATACATTAAATTACAATTGAATGTAAGAACCTTTAAAACAAAATATTACTCAAAAGCACTAGTTTTGCTTTAGAATAACATAAATTGGTAAGAAAGATTGATATAACAATTTTCACATTACATTGAAATACACAATACAATTGCTATAATTCGGTTAATTGTTCGCATACTGAAGACATAATTGATGGAGTCAACGTTACGATGTGCTTGCCAATGGTACAATCTCTGCATCATAACAACAATATAATATATCCTGAAATATAACCCATTCTTTGAAGTAATGAACAGCTCGAATCAGCATCGATTTCTCACAGGTGCGTTGTTCACGGCGCAAGATCACGATTTGCATACACCAGTGTAATGCGGGAGTAAGCATAAATATCACGTTGAAGGCGCTAGAACGTGATTTTCATACGCCAATGCAATAACTTTTTGAAGGCGCTATAGACGGCGCAAGAAAGCAATGTACACCACACGCATACACCAATGTAATGCGGGAACTAACATGAATTTGTTGAAGGCTCACTTACATCATTGTATTATAATCATTAATGTGTCTAACAATTATCTGGAAATGAAAATTTGTTCACTGTTTGGGTGGGTGAGTGCATCATCAACGACGTATATGTGGCTGTGGGTGTAGGCGAGGTAAGTAGAAGTAACTGTGTTACGTAAATACTAACTTTTAAATTGAAGTAACTTTGTTACGTAGGTGTAAAATGTAATTTGAAGTCGCTTTGTTTCGTAAGTGCTTAACATTTACTTTGAAGTAACTTTGTTACGTAAGTGTCAGAATGTTAGTTGAAGTTGCTTTGTTACGTAAGTGCCAGAATGTTAGTGAAGTCACTTTGTTACGTAAGTGCCAACATTTACTTTGAAGTAACTTTGTTACGTAAGTGTCAGAATGTTAGTTGAAGTCGCTTTGTTACGTAAGTGCCAACATTTACTTTGAAGTAATTTTGTTACGTAAGTGTCAGAATGTAAGCTGACGTAATCTTTATACGTAAATGTCCAAATGTTGTTTTACAACTCACTCTTAATTTTACGAGGACTAGAAAGTTTTCAGAGAAAATATTTTAGTTTGTTATTCTTAATACATATTATAATTGTTTTTTGTTTTTTTTCAATATTTCAAATTGGGAGTATTTTTTATTGTAAACCAGATAAACATCATTGGTCTTCCATGATTAACATATATTTGTAGCTGAACACAGATTCTATGTCTACTTAATTTTTACGTTACTATTGGCGCTGTTATCTCGTTTTAGTAGTATTTTTTAGCATAAATATGTGTTATAACAATTAAAAACATAATGTTAATACGAATATAAACAAAAATTAAAATACGTTAATTTTTAAAAACTACGCTATAAATTACCATTTCAATATAACTTTAAAATACAGTAATTTATTTTTTTACATCCTATCTTCTATCAGACTAGTCTGACACTGCCCTAACCAATTATATGTATTTTTAGGTTAATGATATCATATTAACATGAGCCATTACAAGTCTGCAGAGGATGTCGGCCATGTTCGTTTTAATCACATAAGAACAATGTTATTTCCGAATATATATTTTTTCGTTATTTATTGACCAAACGTTGTGTATGAGATGTCATTTTTAATGTTACCATATTACCTTTGCTTTTGATGTTTTGAATATATACGCCTAGCTTTGAAAAATATGTGAAAATGACTAACTATTTTTTATATGTTTTTTTTGTTTATAACTTAATTAGGAATTCCAAAGTGCAATTTAATTCTTGATCAAATGCAGTTTGTTTGGAAAAATCCATTTAAAAACAACTGTTTGATTTGGATACGCGTGATCGTATGTCCGGTTCCAAAATAACTTGTTCTTATGGGATTAAAACCAACATGGCCGACAGCCTCTCTAGACTCTTAAAACGTATTTCAAAAACTACCAAATTTCGTCCATGTCTTGGTGATAATAATACCAATAAAAGAGAGTATATATATCCTTGGTCCCTTTTTCAATGGGTTTGAGCTGGTCAGCTTAAGGCCGGTTTTATGCAGCATATTCCACGCGTCAGTCACACGTTTTCACCGAGTTGACTGTCGCACGATCGCTCGAAACGTGCGTATATAATTTTGGTCAATCATATTACTAGTGTAATATTTCATAGAGGAATATTTCATACGTTATTTAACAAAATTGCAATAAGATAATAATACTTTTGTTTTTATTTATTTTCGTTTGTGTCACACTTATTTCAATGAACTTGCAATCAACATAAGAAAAGTCTTGAAAAGTGACCCTAGTTTGCTGACTGGCTTGGCATTTGTCCCGAGGAAATTACAGAACCACTCCTTAAATCCAAGAAGACATAGATCTGCTACAGCTCTGTCGTGGGACGCTGCATGCGCTTCATAATTACACCCATTTGATTTAAAGTATTTAGAGCGAAAGTGTGACATTTTTAGAACGTGCGTTTACACTGTCATGGGTATTTGGAGAACACGCGTTTCTCTGGCAACATAAATTGACGCACGTTCGTGCATTTGAATCAATAGAATTAGGATCGCGCAGTATAAAACCAGCCTAAACTGGGCACTAGTGAATATTCCTTTCTCGTGACCGGAGAGTCACGATTTACTAACGAAACTAACACAAAATCCGTCATGGGCAAATGATTCTTGAATAAACTTTACCTTTCGTTCATATGAAATAGCTGGAACAGATTTGAATACCTAAAAAGGTTTTCAAGCTATTCTTTATAGGTTGTTAATTTATGTTATCTTTTCAATTAACTCATTGGATCCTTTTTTAAATTACAACTCTTTCATAATTAAGATATCATACAAATATACGACCTATACATACATAATATGATAGAATACAAGTCCTCCTATCCACTCTACATTTAGACATAATGAGCCTTTAGGTGAACTGCTGTAGTAATAACGATTCAACCTTATTATTCCTTGAGAAATCGAAGATATGATGACGCTCGAAAAGTGTGAAAACACCAAACATAAATCAACACAAATATATTCTCTCTATTATAAATATTTAAAAAATCAATCATCCTTATATATAATACGTGAAGCCATTTTTTCCAACGCAAGTCCTCCCTTATTTCAATAACTCAATAACTCGTTTATTTAGCCAAGAGACAATTACATGCATTAGCCATGTCAATATAAACTTAAATCTAAATATATAAATTATACGGTCGAATGAATCATAAAAATTTTTTTAACATTAATTAAATTAAATACTTAAAGTATAAAATGAAAGTTGTCTCTTAGACAGCAAACCCATCAGTGAAACATTCCCGGACACTGTAGTAACATTTCTCAATGAGAACGTTTTTGAGCTGTTTCTTAAACGCTGCAGGGTTCGCTTCCAGCTTAAGCTTTAAGGGAAGAAGATTATAAAGCTTAATGGCACTATACAAACATTGTTTTTCAAAAAAGGTTTTTGAATGAGCTGGAATTTTAATGGTGTAAATATTTCGAAGTAAGTATGAATGAGATGTTTGACTGTTAAAAAGTTGTAAATTATTTTTAACAAAGGTCAGTGTTTCTAATATGTAAATTGAGGGAAAAGTTAAAATTCTTGATGAGCGGAATGCGATTTTGCAAGACTCGTGGTAATCCAAACCATGAATCACTCGAACAGCCTTTTTTTGAAGACGAAGTACAAACAAAGTTCTTTTGCTCTCACATCCCCATATTGGCACTGCATACACCAAGTGAGGATAGAGTGAGCCATAGTAGGCAGTCATCATAACATCAATTCCTGCGATCTTTGAAAGCTGTCGTAATAAAAATACTGATGAACTCACTCTACTACAGACAATGTCAATATGGATATGGAAACAAACATTGTCGTCTAAGGTTAAGCCTAAAAATTTAGTTTGGTGAGTAGCTTCTAGCTCAACATCGCCCAAAAGTAACTTAAACTGAATTTCCTCGTTATTTCTGATTGAAAAGTTCAAGAAATGAGTTTTTCCTGTATTCAATTTAAGCAAATTTTCATCAAACCACTGCAGGAGGTTATTAGATTGAACAAAAGTATTCATTTCAAGGTCTTCCCTTGTGGAGCCGGACACTGTCAGGGACGTGTCATCCGCAAATAGGCACACCGTCCCATCCCCAAGGCAAGAAGATAAGTCGTTGATATAGATGAGGAACAGAACGGGACAGAGGACAGACCCCTGGGGGACACCACAAGTGATATTACCCAGTGACGAGGCATAAGGCCGAGAGCATCCCATTGAATCCACTCCAGACACCTCTACATACTGATAGCGGTCCTGTAAATATGAGGAAAACCATTCAAGTGTCAGCCCTCTTACGCCAATCGAGTTCAGTTTATTTAGTAGAAGGTCATGGTTTACAGTGTCAAATGCCTTACTTAAGTCAAAGAATATTCCAGATGTAAAATCGCCTCTATCAAGGGCTTTGACGATATCTGAAATCATACAGAACATGGCGTTGGTAGTTGTTTTACCTTTTACAAAGCCAAATTGGTTTTTAAATAGTATTTCTTTTCTTTCCAAGAAATCAGTTAGCCGTGTGAGAGCTGCTTTTTCAAATATCTTTGATATTGTTGACACTATGGTTATCGGTCTAAAGTTATCATATTTACAGTCATTAGCTCGCTTTGGTATTGGTCTTACAACAGCAGTCTTTAGCTTGGTCGGAAATTGGCCTTGCTGGAACGAACAATTTATGAGATGAGACAGAGGCTTTGCAACTATATGTACTATTTCTTTTAATAAGGAGGGTGACAACTCATCCGATCCTGCCGATTTCTTGTTTTTCATGTTCAGAACTATACTTACAACCTCATTTTCATCTATTTCTCTAAGAAATAGTGAATTAACTGATATATTATCTCTATGTAGTTTGTCAGGCACATTAATTGAATGAGTACTAATATTTAAGAAAAAAATCGTTTAAATAATCAGCAATTAACTGTGGTTCAGTTATTTCTTGATTGTTATGATTAACAATAGTGGGTTCCTTGTATTTCTTAGGCTTGTTCTTAGCATCATTTATTATGTCCCACATAACTTTACTTTTATTACTCGCTGTATTAATTTTTTCTAACACTTTTTCTGACTTTAACTGCCTCATAGACTCTCTGAATTGGTACTTAATACGCTTATAATATTGCTTCATATAATGTGATGAGTGTAGGTCTTTTGTTAGCAAATACGTGTCATGAATTTGTTTTCTTAATTCCAGCATATCTTTCCCCAGTTTCAACTTGTCTGTTTGGTTTTTCGTAACTCTCTTGATTTGCTGTGGAAAGGCTACGTTAAAAAAATAATTTAGCTGGCTATGGAATTCATTGAATTTTTCATTCAAATCAATGATCTGGTACATCTGTATCCAATTTTCTTTCATAAGCAAGGTTTTGAATATTTCTTTAGCAGCTGGAGAAAATACTCGTCTCAGTCTCGATTTAATTTTTTCCTTTATTTTCATTACACCACGGCTAACTGTGCCAATCTGGGCATGGTGATCTGAGAGGGCTGACACTACAACTTCGCTGATTATTTCAGTTGTTTCAAAATCAGTAAATAAGAGATCTATCATTGTTCTTGAGCCATTTGCTTCCCTGGTATATGATTCAATCGTATTTCTGAGACCATAAGATTTCATGAGGGTTGTCAGTCTATGTGCAGCAAAGGTATCTTTTGACATATCGATATTAAAATCTCCGATCATGATTGTTTTTACATTGTTCTTTCTATATTTGTTGAGGCAGTAACATATTTTATCTAAGAATATGTCATGTTCATACTGGGGTGGTCTATACCCTGATATGATCAGTAGCTGTTCTTGATCAATATACAGCTTAACAGCAGCCAGTTAACAATATCCTTCCACACAGAACTCTTTTACATCTAATACATCATACTTTATATTGTTTTTTAAAAATATACTGCGCCTCCTTTTCCCATTTTTAATCGGCAATATGCAGTAGCACTGCAATATCCTTTCAAGGACAATATTTCGAATTCACCTATCTTTAAATTGTGCTCAGTTACACAAACCACATCAGGGTCTTCTTTACTGGTGAATATTTCAAATTCTTCTATTTTTGAAACTAGGCCTCTAATGTTTTGGTGGAGGATTTTTAGACTCCCCGAGCGTAGGTCGCCCACAGTCCGTCTGGGTCCATCCACGGAATCCCGCACTGCTTGCGGCTCATCGCTAAAAAAGACCTGTTGTAATAAACACGTCCACCAGCCCTACTTGTGGACAAACCAGTAAAAGTGCATGGAGAGGGCCGTGGGAGTGAAACAGATGGTAAAGCACGCGGGGGCTGGTGGATAGAGTTACTCAGGAGTGACGACAACGTCCGTTTCCCAGTTAAGTTCAAGTGCAGTCCATGTCGAGTGTGGCATGAACGACCCATTAATGAGAGGGACAAAAAAGACACGTTTGGGAAGTTTTCAACAAGTTCCTTGATCTTGTCATTAACGCTTGCGACAGTGGGGTTAAGAGCTGGTCGGTCGTGTCTCAGGGGCAAGCCCACCACCGTCACCCGCGGCGCCCGCGCAGCTCGCAGTGCCGGCTCCAGTTCCCTAATAACATCACTACAGTGCCCGGTTACAATATTATTTGTGCCACCCATTAAAACTAAGTGGTCATTTGACGATAGATATTCTATTTCTGGTTTAGCTCCTTCAATAACTTGACGCATGGTGGCATTGGGCTTAATATAAGCGACCACATTGAACTTAGAACTAACACTACAATTACTTTGAAGGAGCTCTCTGAGTGAGCGTCCATGGCTATCAGAAAGGAGTAGTATAGTAGGTTTCAATGCCTTACCAGCCTCGATTGTCTTAGGTTTAATATGAACATTGGTGTCAGAAGTTAGACCCGATTTACACTTAGCAATTGGCTTGGTACCTTCAAAGGGTGAACAAGCACTTGATGGTCTGGTCCAGAGACACTTGTAGACTTATTATTGGTATTTACAGTATTTACAGAGGTTTCAGAAGTCTTATTTACAGAGGGGTTTATGGGTTTGTTAGACTTACTCACAATATTTGCTTTCTTCCTAGACCTAAATGTGCTATTTTGTGTAATAACAACACTACTGTTTATGTTGCCTTTTCTTTTGGAGGCACGAGAGTTATACCTAGGTTGCTTAGGCATATTACATTTATTTGAGGAAACAGAGGTGATCTCATCAAGAACCTTAAAAGTATTTGAACAAACTACATTATGTTTATCATTCTCACAGCTCAATGTAGGTAACACAGTCGTATTACGGCTTTTCTTATGTTTGGCTACTATCCAACTAGACTTACATCTATATCAGTGTTAGTTGGTTTATGTAGTGTGTCAGTGCGAGATATTTTAGTGTCAGCTAATGTGTAAGTGTGGGCTGGTGTATCAGCAATATTGTTAGTGTGGAAGAGGGTGTCAGTGTATTGTGGTGGTGTGAAAGCATCACACAAGACGTGTCTGAGTAACAACAACCTGGCATTAACTAACACATGTACTCCACATTCATATCCATTTATTTGTTGTATGGAGTTGCTATCAGTTAGCTGCACGTCCTCCATACCTATATTGGTAAGCAACAACTTCGCCTGTCGCTCATTCATGCCATGAGCGGAGTCATAGTGTACTGCACTGCGAGTCACCTTATTGTACATTAACAGACTCCAATGTGCACCACCATTTTGCTGTAGTCCAAGCTCACAGCTGTTAATACAAAAAAATACAATAGACATTTCGTGGAATAACATGTTACCCAGAGTAATGCCTACCTCCTCCCTACTCTGTAATTTTAGCAGTTGGGTAAGACTTGGTTCTACAAATAAAACATCAATCCTATGTTTGGAGACTTCCATATTGAGGGAATTAAAATAAGCAGTTAAAACATTGTCAGACAGCCACTTATCAGTAATATTTACACTACCCTCTAACTTACTGATATAGTCGACTTTTGAAGATAATTCCAGTCTAAGCTGTGTACATAAATGATCGGACTTACTTAACAATTTTTGCAGCCTACTGTTATCGACAATAAATTTTCGATTAGCTGTCTGTAAACTCTCGTACTTAGATTGTATCTGGTCATAGTCTATTTTAGTTTTGTTTAGAGCAGTGTTTATTTTTTTTGACATTGACAAGGTCTGTACTTAACTTTAAAATCTTAGTTTCTAGATTGTTCTTATCATCAAGTAAGCTGTCCTGAACACTAAACGATTTATTTAGTTCAGTCCGGTGAAGTGTAACTTCATGCTGACGTTTCGAGGATAGCTCGGCCAATTCCTCTTCAATCTGTGCTAGACGTGACTCCAATGATTCCTTCTCCTCAGTTATTTCATTTAACTTCAACACTACGCTTGAAGCGCTGTTTATAAATTTATCGAAACTGACAGTTGGGAAATTAGCAATTAATCCACTTAAATGTAAGCAAAAGTCAGAAACAAGCAGTTCCGTATGACGGTCCAAACTGGTGCAGCCATTCAGCAAAACATCTATGGTCTCCATGGTTATGCTCCTTCAGTGGTATGATCAGGCAGAATAAGTACAATTGTGTTGAGGAATAGTATGCACCAGTTAGAAGGGGCAACAGGAAAACAATACTAGGTGTTTCAAAGTTGACAATACTATTCAAGCATTGACGGGTCAAGACAATTATTTAACTAAGCTGTAACTAGTGCTCTCTATCTGAGAGCGAGTCAACTAGTCTTAGGGAAAAATAAATGAAGCATTCAAGACACAAAAGTATAAGTCCCTTCATTATATCGATCCAGTGTCACTCATAGTAAATGTCCTCTAGAGTCAAGCGCCTTATCCACTCGGCCACAGTGCTTGTGAAGAGGGCAAGTTGTCAGCCTATATATAAGCCTTCAATCAGCTGACGAACTTGAGCAGGTGTTCTATACAGATTGTCCATAATGTAAGATAGGTTATGTTATTCACATCCACAGTTAATATTGATCAATAAACTAATTTGAATTATTAGTGAACTGATGTGTAATGTTAGTTAATTTGGTAATCAATAGTCTGTGTTATTTACACACATACTGTACAGGAAACACCAAAAACTCACTAAACCAAGCAGTAATGCAGGAACGAAAATCACAGAATCCAGTAACAAGCGGCCATATTGCCCAACTCCAATTTAACCAACCAATTTAAACGATTGAGGTGTCAACAAATTTGCCTCTGTTCGTAGTTTTGCAATATGGTCTTAATTCTCCAATATTTTCACCCTGAAGGGCACGGGAAGCCCTCAAAGTAAGTTTTTCGGCCACAATAATATCATGGTGAGAGATTTAAATTAATCGAACAGTAACAGCTAATCAACTGTAAATAACGATTTCCAAACAGTTTTAACCGCTGTTAGAATGTAAACAATGGTGTTTGTAATATTGAGGAGGTTAGATCTTTCGTAAATTTAAACCGGGGAAGGCTTTAAGCGTAGTTATCCATATTCGATTGTAGGGCTCTGCTCTACTGAACTTGAAGGTTTAAATGGTAATCTAATCCAGTTATTTTGTTTATTTAATCTTCAGCTGTTAAACAAAATCAAATGAAATGAATACGTTTGAAATAGGTAGCAACGCGAGTAAATTGAGTGAGATACTGTAAATAAGTTGAATACTGTGATTTTGTATATACAGTTAACCTACTATAATTTTTAGTCAAAAGTCCCAGGCCAATGTGTAACGAGCACATTGAGAGACGGGGTTGGAACGTGAAGCGTGCAGGTAGACTATAAATGTTTAATCAACTCCAGTAATAAGATCGATGTTATAAGTGGTTTTTAATATTCATTATTCGTGATGAGTAGAAAGAGTCTGACTTACAGAGTATAAAAAGCATAAAACGTAATGAGCTTTTTTATGAGGAGTTAGACTGAAGTGCTATGGCTTGTTAAGAGAGTAAATTGCTTTTACAGACTAGTAACCATTGTAGAGTTTAGTATGTGTTATAATTCACGTCTGTTAATACTTTATTATTGAAGAAGATTAGGAGAGATATTCGCAAAAATCATATTAGGAAAAGTATTATAAAGTAGTGGTATAAAGAAAATTCTACTATTAGTTTAACAATAATCATATTATGAACTTATTTGTTTGAAATAATTAATTAAATCGATTTCCCTATAACAATTGTCCATACATTAATACTTATTATTATTATACCAGACTTTGGTTAAACTACAGAATTCATTCTCTGATAAAACGTACATCAAAATAAATGTTTACCATCAAACTGCAATTTATTTTTATATAAATTAAAATATAAACTATTCGCAATATTTTGTTTGTAATGACTATAATGTTAAATATTTGGGATCTTTTCCGTTAATTCACTACCACTACTTGTATTTGTTAATTCGTTACCACTTGATAAATGTTCTGTTGCTCTAAAAACTATTCCCCAATCATTTTTACGTCCACCGTGGTATTCCTTATCCGCTAGGAACCCTATATTGCTGGCTTTATCTTATCGCTTTCCAAGAACATATACACGGAGAGCGCATTCGGTGGTAAGTCAATCATTAAATTTACGAGTATGTAATCAACTTTAATATCCACCTAATCTAACCTAACCTTAATGTAATTGTGATAAAAAAGTAGTGGTAGTGAAGTAAAGGAAAAAGTAGTGGTAGTGAATTAACGTAACAAGTCCAATATTGAAATGTTATAAAGTTAAATTGAATTAACTTTTTCTGGATGTACTGTAATTTAGAAAATATGTACAGACAAAAGTAATTTCAACTTAAAACTGCATAGTAAATATATGGTTATAGCGTTTTATGATGATATTAAACACTCATAAATATACAGTGGTATTGACCCATCTGCCCTCCCATACATACATGTATAGCGTTTGGTGTTGCTGGCCCAAACTATATACGTTTTATGGTACTATTATTGTTCTTCAAAGAGCATAAATTAAAAAAAAAAAAAAAACTATATTCCCTCATTATGATGTTAGGTCCAGGCTACTAAACCATTCACTAACTGGATTTCGTTCTTAAAATACCAGACAAACTACATTATTTCAATCAACAAAACTATTTAATGAATATCAGCTACTTCTAAAAATGAGCCAACAATAAACCCTCTTTTTTATTTAATAGCGTATTGTGCTACATTTCTTTTTTCAAAGTATTTAATAACATCTATTGTTATTGGTTAGCATCTAAAAATTCCTTAGCACAGAGAAGCCGTTAAAACTTCTAACCTGGTTAAAATACAATTTACGGATCTTACTTTCCTAGAAACACTTGAGGAATCTAATAGAATGAAAGTTTTCTAGATAGAGAAATAACTTTATGTTTCCCCGCTGGCCTTATTTAATCTCTTAGATGAGTACAAGGTCAGATTGTGCCCGAGTTTGTAATCGGTTTGTGCTATGAAAATATACTTTAATGGCACTTTTCTTTATGATTGTTTAATTTTACAGAATATTTAAAAACCTGTGAGCTCTATAAGATTTAAATTTTTTCAATAAAGTATCCTTTTTAGTTTTAGTTTTTTTACATTAAATAATGAAATAACTAAACAAGCTATAACGTTTTGAGTTCAAATATTTGAGTTTTCTAAGTTAGATTATCAGAATTGTTGCACTTGATTATAACATTGTTATAGGATAACAAATGAGTGGTTATAACATAGAACATACTTTCCAGACAAAGAGGATGTGATTGGTCTAAAGTTCTTTAGCTTCCCAAATAAATTTGTTGAAGAGGCATAGCTATATACGTATTTACATTACCTACTGATACTTATACTCATATTATTTCTTTCACCTAAGAATGAAACCATAAAACTATCTTAATGAAACACTCCTTTACACCTCCTACTTCTAATTTCTTTTGCAATATTTCGTGATTAACAATATCGAAAGTTTTGATTTTTTTTGGAATCTATCAAAACTGCAGTTGTTTTGTTGTATACTAATGTTTTAGGCATCTTGCTGACAGAGCTTATTACAGCGTCCACAAAAATTATTTGCACGTGTTTTCTTTTTGGACTTTTTCCGTTAATTTACTACCACTACTTTGCTTAGGTTATGTTAGGTTTATTTACGTTATGTTAGTTTGGTTATGTTATGTTAGGTTTGGTTAGGTAATGTTAGGTTTGGTTAGGTTATGTTAGGTTTAATTATGTTATGTTAGGTTAAGTTTGGTTATGTTAGGTTAACCTAAGTTATGGTTATGGCAGTGAACTAAAGGAAAATATCCCTCTTTTTATATGTGAACTTAACCCACAACAAGTATTTTAAAATGGGTCCCACCAGCTTCGTAGATATGCGTTTGAACCCTCTATTGCTTATCGTAGGTGTTATAATACACACCTGGTTATCGATATGGGTTTTTGTACAGATGGATGTTATGTTAAACTGGAGAAAATTTTATTGTTTAAAAATATAATCACATGCTTTATAAGGACTTTTTTCGATTTTAGAAGATAAGTGGAAGGATGTTTAAATAAGTAATAAATTTCATGTTGATCTTGATAAAAACACACTAGTCTATGTCCTGTCTTGAACTACAACCTTGACTGAAAAGAGCAAAAATACGCTACTATATGTCCTGTCATGAAGTACAACCTTGACTCCGAAGAGCAAATATACACACTCTATGTCCTGTCCTGAAGTACAACCTTAACTCAAAAGAGCAAAAATACGCTACTAAATGTCCTGTCTTGAAGTACAACCTTGACTCCGAATAGCAAAAATACGCTACTCTAGTTCTGTCTTGAAATACAACCTTGACTCAAAAGAGCAAAAATACGCTACTATATGTCCTGTCTTGAAGTACAACCTTGACTCCGAATAGCAAAAATACGCTACTCTAGTTCTGTCTTGAAGTACAACCTTGACTCAAAAGAGCAAAAATACGCTACTATATGTCCTGTTATGAAATACAACCTTGACTCAAAAGAGCAAAAATACGCTACTATATGTCCTGTTATGAAGTACAACCTTGACTCCGAAGAGCAAATATACGCACTCTATGTCCTGTCATGAAGTACAATCTTGACTCCGAATAGCAAAATTGCGCACTCTATGTCCTGTCTTGAAGTACAACCTTAACTCCGAATATCAAAAATACGCTACTCTATGTCCTGTCTTGAGGTACAACCGTGACTCCGAATAGCAAAAATACGCTACTCTAGTCCTGTCTTGAAGTACTACCTTGACTCCGAATAGCAATAATACGCTACTCTGTCCTGTCTTGAAGTACAACCGTGACTCCGAATAGCAAAAATACGCTACTCTAGTCCTGTCTTGAAGTACAACCTTGACTCCGAAGAGCAAATATACGCACTCTATGTCCTGTCCTGAAGTACAACCTTGACTCCGAAGAGCAAAAAAAAACGCACTCTATGTCCTGTCCTGTAGTACAACCTTGACTCCGAATAGCAAAATTGCGCTATTCTAGGTGCCGTCCTGAAGTACAACCTTGACTCCGAATAGAAAAAATACGCACTCTATGTCCTGTCCTGCAGTACAACCTTGACTCCAAATAGCAAAAATACGCTATTCTAGGTCCCGTCTTGAAGTACAACCTTAACTCAAATGAGCAAATATATGAACTCTATGTCCTGTGCTGAAGTACAACATTGACTCCGAATAGCAATAATATGATATTCTTAGTCTCGTCTTGAAGTACAACCTTAACTCCGAATAGCAAAAATACGCACTCTAGGTCCTGACTTGAAGTACAACCTTGACTCCGAGTAGCAAAAATACGCACTCTAGGTACTGTCATGAAGTGCAACCTTGACTTTGAAGAGCAAAATTTGAATAGGCTAATTTTGAAAGATGTAAAAAGTTCATTCCCAATGGGCAAATAAACAGATTATTTAGGGAGGGTCTCATAAAACCGTCCTTAGAATAAATGTATATACTTTAGTTGCAGTTAATTGTGGTCTCACTGAAGACAATGAGCTGTTTGAGTTAAAAATATACGTTTTTTTAATATATTGACATTACAAACCCTTCACTAAATTATTAACAAAACAAGTTTTTGCCGTAGGCATATTCTAATTATGAACTGGTTTTAAACGTTGTAAACATTTCTATAAAGTTGTCGTTGTGGGCATATTCTGATTGTGAACTGGTTTTCCTTTAGTTTATAGGTTGGTGTTCAATTTAATTTTTGAAGTGATGATGAATTAGTCTCATTAGTCAGTATTAGTCAGTATTTAAGGACATGTAGTTTTATAATAGTCTAGCAGCACAAAGATTTATACACGTGTTTCACATCGGAAATGGTTCATATTGATATGAAAGTATATATATATAGTATTCATATATTAATTATTAATTTTTACAGTCCTTGACCTGCAACTATCACCTTAGTTCAGTTAGAGGTCCAAATAACACACAGTAACAATAACAAACAAGATACTGTTAATATATAGGGAGCACGCTGAAGATAATCGCAAGAGTTTTTCGTTACCTTATCAAATTAGTACTACTTTTCGCAAATAGACTAAATACAATTATTTTTAAGGAGGGCCGATTTTCTTAAGCTTAATCTGCCCATTTCCCATAGCTTATTGATCTGTGTGTGGAACGTATTCAGAAAGAGCAAGGGGGCGAACCAGTACAGTGGAAGGTGAATATTACTGATAAATCTTCCAGTTTTGGCCGGAATCAAACCAGCGTTATCTCTAACCCAAGCTCAAGACCCTGACGCCTTAAACCGCTCGGCTTTCGGCTCACACATGGTAATTAATTAATGCATAATTAGAATTAACGTTTATTATTTATTTAATACAGTATGCAGTTTCATTCAAGTAACTCAAATTTGTTTGAAATCCATTTGAATCAGCTCAACAAATATTCAACATTACAAGCTGAAAACAATAATGCCTTTATTGGAACAGAAATCATACATCAGATTGTAGCTACCATTTTTACCTTTTTCTTTATTTCTCTCTTTAAATACAGGGCTGTATATGAGATAATTTATTTCTCATCAACTAAAAACGTACAACAAATCATTAATAGATAAGTCATAAAGTAGAAGTCATCTTCAAAAAATTAATTAATTGACTAATAGTTACTTACCTGGTTTGTTTGACTTTTTTAAGAAATAGTTTGTCAACTGTGTTTACATTCGAAGTATGGCTAATCTACTTCTGTTAAAAATTCGTTTAAATTACATTCAATTATTGAATTGTAGTGTACTGAATAATTTGTTCATTGAACAGAACACTTTGCACGTTTATAGGATTGTCAATAGTCCATTTAGGACTGATGGTTAATTTTGTGTTTGTGTTTTTTTTAATGAATTTTTAAGACATTAATTTCCGGTAGAGATTTATGAAAGACGAATTTCATGTATTCTTCATTTTAAAAACAAATGAATGCTTTTTGAGATGAAAGGTTTCACAATTTTAAAAAATTACATGTGACATAGTGAGATTGTTTTAGTTATTTTATTTCAGATATTTGTCCAGTGAAAACTTGAAAATGGATGGATACGTATAATTAGGAGTTTAGTCTGAATTCTCAATGTTTGGGCTATGACTCGAACGAAATCCTTTCAAATAGGCCATATTTTACGAACATTCTTACATTTACAATTATTATCATGTTATAGTTACATTCTACTAACATTGATTTGACATTCACAGAACTGGTTTTAAACGTTGTAAACATTTCTATAAAGTTGTCATTGTGGGCATATTCTGATTATGAACTGGTTTTCTTTTAGTTTATAGGTTGTTCAATTTATTGTTAGATGTGGTGATGAATTATTCTCATTAGTCAGTCTCATAACTAGTCTTATAATAGGATATGTAGACTTATAATAGTCTAGCAGCACTAAGATTTATACAAATAACAAATTTGTTCTTTATTTATTTCATGAAAATAGTCGGCTAAATGGAAAAATAACCGATCACTTATTTTGCTACTAAAACTTGGTAGTTATGCTACCAGTAGTCAGCTGAGAAAACTACACATTAATCTGATCATTTGTCTACTGCACATTTTAGACCCTGGTCCTTGCTTCTTCTGCTGCATTGTAGTTAGGAATCACAAAATTAAATTTATAAATTCTACCTTTGGGCCCAAATTTTATTTAAAGTTGTAACAATTTAATATCTTGCACTATACTAGCACGTATTTGTATCATTTAGAACGAGCTGTTCGAAGTCATGAAGTTAACATATCTGGTGTTAAATATTTCATCAACTGTAAATAATAATTAATTGTTTCAAATGTTTTTATTGTTTGGTCTCGTACTCATTTTGGACCGCTTTATCTATTCCAATAAATATTTTATTTCGTTTTTTATTGTTTCATCCTTAACTTTTAAAACATTTATTCTAGTCTTTTGTATATTATTCACATTATATAATAAGTAGCCACGATATAATGGTCAAACACAAGAGATAAATTATAACTTATACGTTTATTTAAAAGAACCATACTTAAATACTACAACAAATAAAATATTAAACAGTGTTGTAAGTTAAATCAAAGTGACCCACTCAACTAATATCTTATATTATCGATTTTGAATTTATTTAAATTCAGTCAGAGGTAGAAAATGTAAAAAAATGTAAATAAAGGCAGGACATACGTACATATAAACGGTGAAACATAGAGTAATATTATTAGTTGATCTTTAACCCGAAACAAAATTTTATAGATGACTATATGTGTACTCTGATTGCCAATACTATAAGAAGTTACGTAAGTCACCATCAGGCTGCGCCACGTACACGGAGCTTACAGTTTTTCCACCAAGTGCCACTGATATTTTTATCAACATCACCTAATTTGCATAATTATTTGTATTAATTACTAAAAGTAATCAAAATTATTGATTTAAATTATTATGTTTTATTTAGTAATACTCCACAAACTAGAATCAATTATTATAAATTGTAACATGCATTAACTGTGATAATATAATGATTACAAAAGTAGAAAGCCGACATTAAAAATAACTGTGCAAAAATATTAATTCTCAACTTAAATTACGCAGGTAAAACTTCTCGTCAGACAGTTTCCAGCTTATGGTGATATGAAAGTATATATCACCCGTTGATTTCTGCAGTCCTCGACCTGAAACTATAACTTTAGTTCAGTTAGAGGACCAAGAACCTACAGACAGAAAGAAGTATCCACAGGATACTGTTAATATATAGGGAGCACACTGAAGACAATCGATAGTGTTTTACGTTACCTTATCAAATTAATATTAATTTTTTTAAGGAGAGGCCGATCTCCTTAACCTTACTCTGCCCATTCCTCATATGCTATTGATCTGTGCGAGGAATGTATTCAGTCAGAGTAAGGGGGCGAACCAGCACAGTGGAAGGTGAATACTACCCTTGATTATATACGCACCTAGATGAGCAAGCCAAGGTATTTCTGAGTGATTGAAAACCATATCGAATGCCGACGTAGCATATTAATTAACGCGTCGCTAGGAGCTCTGGTTGGCTGCACTCGTGAGAAGCACGATGCGTCGCCCCTAGATGGTTGCACGGTCGCGCGCCGTGTTCCTTCAGTAGACATTCGTATTTCAGTAAATCAAATTAATTGTTATGTCGTCAGTAGTTTTCGTGGTTTTAGTATCAAAGCCCCTTGCCACGCCTGTCACATTATACATTTCCTCTCAAACTCCCTGTCGTCAACCGAAGTGTAAAGTTGACACTGATAATTATTATAAATATGTAATATAGTATGTAATATATGTAGTATGTAATATATGTAATATAGTAATATATGTATTTTATTTGTCAGTAAATAATTTATCTCATTGCTTATTGCCTGTGACTTCGTAATATTTCCATCGAGTAAGTCTTACACACTGTGTCTTGTTTTAAACACTATACAGTTGTGAAAGTAAACAATACATTTATTAGTTAAAAAATGGAAAATATAATTTTTGTTCCAAATTTAATTAACATAAAAGTTTAATTTTACAAAAAATACGTAAGGGCATAAACATTTTTAGGGGTTTTAGGTAATAATGTGAATTTAACTGGTCATCCTTAAAATGAATCGGGCGGAACATTTAAGTATGGTAGGCATTGATATGTGAAACTCTCGACATTTTTTAAAACTACTATTACAACTTAACAGTATTGCCCTAAGTTTTTAATGTTTGCTTGAAAACCAAAGAAACCCGTAGGCCTGGTAGATATATTACAAATAAATGAAAGAAAAATAGGAAGACAATACTTTTTCCACAAACTACGTGTACGGGGTCAAATTCTAATGATACTGTAAACATAAATTACAAAATTAACTAGAAAGAATAATGTAAACCTAACAAGAAGAAGATCAATTAAATGAACCATTTATAATTTGGTTGAAATTAAAATATTTTTATAAATAACGAATTTATGCTTAAAACTAGTGCGAAACGCACACATATTATTGGTAATACACCACACATTAGGCCTACACAAAACATTTGACTTAGTATATGATGGTAAAAATAAATGTTTTAAGAAATATAATGCTAAATAACAAATGTATGAACGTAATTACAATACAGTGATTTTTTCACAAAACAAAGAACTGTTGATTGAATAAAAAAAATATACAGCAGAAAAATTATGATTTACCGATTTTTACAAACGTAATTATAACGCAATGTTTTTATATTATTGACAGAAAATTAATTAGAATACATAAAGAGTCAAAACAATATGATAATAAAACGTAATAATAATACTGCACACTATTTTTACAATACTAAACAACATATACAAAAAATATACATATAGATGATTATAATTAAATGACAAAGAGGAACATTACTCTAAGGCGTATCTAAACAAGTAATAGTAACACAATATTTTTACTTCAAATGCAAGCTGAAAGATACCAAGATGGAAAAACGTTAATTACAGAAAAATATAAACCTATTACAATCAACTATGTAAAAAAGTTGTCAACTATATTCTACTTCTACACGATACGATGGAGATAGATGATAAAATCAGATTTTGGAATAATACCAATGCGTTATCATTTGCGTTCGAACGTAATTATTAAGTACACTACTTTAACGTTGCTTAAAATAAAAACCTAAAATATACATAGATTAGCAAAACTTAATTACAGAGAACCAATATTGTTATCAATTATGTACAAAGTAATAATTATAATCCAATAGTTTACACTATATATAAATAAGAAAGTCGACAGTAAAACTAAATAACAAAAAATATGACCCTATATTTACGTAGATGAAAGAACGACAGGCGCAGCGCCAGCACGGTCGGTAATGAGCCCGAGTACGGCCAATTTCAGCTGTTGTCTACTTGAAGCAGCACTGCGCATTGAACAATTCTGCCATAGTCCCAACACGTTGCGCTAGAGATCGCAAGCGCTGGCTGATCACTCAAAGCCGTAACTCGTTGCTCATCTAGGTGCGTTTATATAATCAAGGATATTACTGATAAATCTTCTAGTTCTGGCCGTATTCGAACCAGCACTATCTCTGACTCAAGCTCAACGTCCTGACACCTTAAACCGCTCGGCCACCGGCTCACACATGGTAATTAATTGATGCATAATTAGAATTAACGTTGAGCATTCATTTAAATACAGTATGCAGTTTCATTCTAGCAACACAAGTTTGTTTTAAATCCATTTGAGAGCTCAACAATCATTCAATATTACAAGCTAAAAACAATAATGCTTTTATTAGAACAGAAAACATACATCAGATTGTAGCTACCATTTTTACCTTTTTCTTTATTTCTCTCTTAGAATACAGAGCTGTACATGAGATCATTTATTTCTTATCAACTAAAAATGTACAGCAAATCATTAGTAAAGAAGTCATAAAATAGAAGTCATCTTCAAACATTTATTAGTAGAGTAATAGGACTTACTTACCAGGTTTTTTTAAAACTTTTTAAGAAATAGTTTGTCAACTGTGTTTACATTTGAAGTATAGCTAAGTTACTTCTGTTAAAAATTCTTTTATATAACATGCAATTATTAAAGTGCAATGCACTGAATTGATTGTTTACTTAACAGAACATTTTGCACGTTTTTAGGATTGTCAATAGTCCATTTAGGACTGATGATTATTTTTGTCATTTTTTTATCATGAAATATTAAAAACATTATTTTCCAGTATAGATTTATGAAAGACGAATTTCATTTATTATTCATTTTTAGATCAAATGAATGCTTTTTGAAATAAAAGGCCTTGCAAATAAAAGAATATACATCTGACATAGTGAATATCTTTAAATTATTTTATTTCAAATATTTGTCCAGTGGAAACTTGAAAATGTATGGATACGTATAATTAGGAGTTTGGTCTGCAGTCTCAAGGTCTGGGCTATGGCCGGGGCTAGTTCTTTTTAAATGGGCTGTATTTTACGAATATTCTTACATTTACAATTATAATCATGCTATAAATACATTCTACTAACATTGATTAGACATTCACAGATCTGGTTTTATAAGTTGCAAACATTTCCGTAGTTTTCAATTGTCTACGATTATCTCTATATTCGTTTGCGCTTCATTAGTTCAATTCTCGCGGCACATCCAAAATTTGGCCCAGAACTGTAAACCTGATCTTTAGTTAGCTATATCTTAAACAAATAAGTGGGAAAATACTACCCTGAATCAGCCCGCACATTGTTTCAATTGTAACTATATCACCTATAAACGTGAACAATTACATATATTTTAAAGTGATTTAGGAAGAAATCAAACAGTCGTCCCTTTATTCCTATGCCAGGTGGTTTGTTCAGCATTATTCCAGCTTCATCAAAGGTCTGTTATATATTCGGAAACTTAAATAACTCATTAGATATGAATTAAAGTTCTGCAAATATCATGTTCAATACCTCTTAGATACCGATGGTAGATTTGTCCAAAATGAAGCCAAATTGTTGGGAGTCATAATTCTGCTCAGTGAAATATATTTATCTCACTCTAATTACCAAACGTTTTTTCTAGTATTATCATAATCGCTTACTGAAATGAATCCACCTTTAAATATAGACCTAGCATATGATATTTTAGTATTTTGGTGTTATCAAAACATAAAAACAACTAGTAATATCATTTTTGTAAGTTGTGTGATTGCAAATTGAGTAACTAATTTACGCGCATATAAAGAAAGATAAAAGGTCTTAGACAAATTTTACATCGCTAATCCTACATAAAATTTAACAGTAAATGCTTGATGACCATTTTTGTAGTAATCTAAAATAAAATGAAGTGAAATTAAAAATGTCTTTTTTGTATTTTCTTCATATACAAAAGGCGAAGTTAGGATGGAGTCCTCTCTTACATCTCACCTTTAAATAATCTGAGATAACAATAAGGAAGCGCGGTAAATTCGGACCCCTGCAGATAATTCGGACCCCTGGTGTAGTTTCGTTGAGAGGTGCTGCTGCCATGCGTCAAGCATATAAAACATTTCCTTGGCTGTACCAGACGTTGAGGAACCAATATTGTTCAGTTAGTGGCTCCGTGCAGACAGTGACAAGCGTTTGATATTTTTATGACACTTCGAATATTCTTAGAGTTTCTGTTCATCACTTCTTACATTGATTCTCGTTAAGGTAAGAACCTAATACTAATGTAGTATCATTGTATATTAGTTTGTGTAATGTTTATAGTGATTAGCAAAACATTTTACCGCGGAATTTTTTAGTGAGGTTAGTTTTTGTTTGCACGTGGTTACTTTCTAATTCGGACCCCTTTCAGTTTTTAATTCGGACCCCTTTTCTTCTAATTCGGACCCCTTTTCTTCTAATTCGGACCCCTATTAAAAATGTTCCATTATTAAAAAACTAATTCCGAATTAATATTTGCAGCATTAAAAAATCATGCCGAAGACTCCGAAAGAAAAAAAGAAGAGGTTATGGTCGGAGGAAAGTATGAAAAAGGCTATTGAGGCTATTAGGACAAAACAAATGGGATGGAAAAAGGCTGCCAAGACTTTTGAAGTACCCAAGACTACACTCATGCATTTATCAATGGAAAAATATGGAGAACCAGCAAAGGCAGCTTCTGTTAGGGCAGGAAGGCCTACTGTCTTACCTCCCGAATCGGAGGAACAGTTGCGTAAATATTGTTTGGTAATGGAATCAACATTTTTTGGTTTGACTAGGCGAGACCTTAGACGTATGGCCTATCAACTGGCTGAAAGGAATGGCATAAAAAACCCTTTTGTAAAAAATAACATGGCAGGTAGAGCGTGGCTAAATTTATTTATGAAGAGGCATAAGGCTTTCAATTCGTAAGCCAACAGGGACTTCATTCGCAAGATCTGTTGGTTTTAATAAAGGAAATGTGTCAATGTTTTTTGACAACCTTGAATCTGCTTTTAAAAAACACAGCTATCCTGCAAACCGAATTTTTAATGTTGATGAAAGTGGAATTACAGTAGTTCAAAGCAAAGTAGAACCTGTCATTGGTCTTCGAGGAAAAAGACAGGTTGGCTCTCTTACATCAGCAGAAAGAGGTGCCTTGATAACGATTGTAGCTTGTATGAGTGCTGGTGGCGACTATGTACCACCCATGGTGATATTCCCTCGTAAATATATGAGTGCTCAGTTACAAAGGGGGGCTCCTTCGGGTACGGTGTTTAACGTGCAGCCTTCAGGATGGATAACAACTGAATTGTTCACAAAATGGTTCGACCATTTTTTTACCACTACAAAACCTACACCTGAATCACCTGTTCTCCTAGTCTTTGATGGACATACGAGCCACACCAGAAATATTGAAATTATCGAGAAAGCCAGGCAGAACCATGTTACAATCATCTCATTACCGCCTCATTCAACTCATAAGTTGCAGCCCTTAGATAAGTCTTTTTTGTCACCTTTGAAGACTTATTACAGTCAGGAGATCAGGCAATGGCTGTTAATAAACCAACGCCCCCTAACAGCATTTGATGTAATGGAGGTCTTTGGCAAAGCCTACATAAAGTGCCAAACAGCTGAAATAGCCATCAACGGGTTCAAGACAACTGGAATTTTTCCACTGAATAGAAACAAGTTTTCTGATGATGAGTTCATTGCAGAAGCTCAAAAAGAGAAGCCTATTGACCTGGATAATTACAGTGATGATGATGATGATGACTGCTGCACATTTAATCCTGTTGAAACCTCCACTCAGTTGGTAGAACCACCTGCCCCAGCTACTCCATCCACTTCAACAAATTCTCTTTCAAATCCAAGAGTTTACACAAGCCCCTTTCAAATCTTGCTTGTGCCCAAACTGATAAAAAAAATCATCTGGAAGAGGTCGAAAGCCGTGCAAGTCTGCCATAATCACTTCATCTCCTTTTAAGGCAGATTTACAGGCAGATATCGCTAAAAAGGCTCTATCAGAAAGAAAAAAAGATCAGACAAAAAAGACGTCAAGGGAAAAGGAAAGAAGATTGGAACAGCAAAGGAGAAGGCAGACCTAGATGATGCTGAATATAAAAACAGGCAAAAGAAAAAGTTTAAAAAGTACAAACGTTGCTCACGAGGCAACAAAAATTAGATTTTGACATAGACAAGAGATCCACATCCGAGGAAGAGGATAATTTTTCTTTAAAATCGGTAGTATCTTCAACGGGATTGATTGAAGGACCAGGACGAACACCAGATGAATCGGATGCGATGTGCATGTTCTGCAATGAAAAATGGTCCAATTCAGTGAGGGGTGAACAGTGGATTAAATGTATATTGTGTCAATTTTGGGCGCATGTTGATTGTTCCAGTGCAGAGAAAGATGATTATGTTTGTGACTTCTGCCAAAACTAGATTTTAAACGCAAACAAACAATCATAGCCTAAGCCATTTTTATATTCTAGTATTTAAGACATTTAAAAGTCTGATTTGTTAAACAGTTAACGCCCTAATTAAATATATCTGTATATTCATTTAACCATGCGTTGTTTATTCACTAACCATAGTCATTTGGGGGTAAGAAATACGAGGAAAAGGGGGGGTCCGAATTTACAGCACTTTTTGTAAAGTGTTCATTTTGTAAACTTTTACAAAAATTAATAAAGTCGTATAAAATATAATTTTTGAATATCTCATAATAACAGAAGTTATTCCTAGATAATGTCAGTTTAGCTTTTTGTAAAAATTGGAATTTAGAGTTAATTTTTATAGAAGTTAATAAGCAAAAACCAATTGGGGGTCCGAATTTACCGCACCTCCTATTAATAACTTTACAAATTGTTCATTGTATAGAACTAAGTATGAAGTTCCTATTTATTAATAAACAATTTAATCAAAATATCATAATTTATAAATATGATATGGAACATTCTACCTATATGAGTTGTTTTGTCGATTATGAAATTTATATATAATTATAATAATGTTAAGTTCTTCATTAAAATATTTGGTTTGAGTTTATAATTGTATTTATTACGTGTTGGTGGTGTAATATTTGTATTACTTTAAGTTTAAACAATCAAAACTGTTTGACGTCATACAATGAGTATATGTTTTTCCATCGATTTTCTAAAAATATCCACTTTAGTTAGGAATTATTATTTTTTTTTCGTGGTTTTCATTATAACCCAATTTATATTAGTCTCTATAATCTTCCTCGGAGGTTTATTTTAGCTAGTAATATTTATCTATACTTTTATTTACATTAACTATGTATGAATTTATGAATGTTAGCTCATGAAATGTAAATATTAAAAATATTGAGACTAAACTACCAACAGTTCAAAGTTGGGATCATTGTTTTTATTTCTTCGCGACATGTTTTGGTATAAATATACCATCTTCATGTGAAATATAAAAATTATCTTGTTTAAAATAATTGTAGCCTACAGAAAAATGAAAACATTACAAAAAAATATAAAAATTTAAATAGTAAATATAGTTTTATTGTTTTAAATAAATATAGAAGTATCATTTATGTCATGTAAAAAATATTGAATGTTATATATGCTTTCTATATTTTTATTCTTTTCCTCTTTATATTTTATTTGTAGTGTTTTCATTGTTGTAGAATTATTTTAAACAAAATATTTTTTCACCTGAAGATTTATAATAACGAAAAATCCCATGAAGAAATAAAACAATGAAATCAAATTTGAACTATTGACAGGTTAGTTTTAATATTATTAACAATGGGTTAAAAAAGAACAATATACAAGGTGGAAAAAAATATGGAAACGCTCTCACACCCAACTTTTTTATGGCTCCACTTGTAAAAGTTAAATCTTGTAACATGATGATGGTTACAAAGAACATCATTTTTGACACCATTAGCGAAATGTATCCTTTTCAGGGGGACGTCCACGAGGAGTTGAACGAAACTCTTCAACATAAGCCTATCTTGAGTTTGGTATAAAATGAAACGTCTATTCAAGGAAAATTAATTGCCACAAATCGGACTTCGAAAGGTTTATCCTTTTCAGAGTAGCGGTCGTTTGAATTTCGAAACAACTAATTTGAACAATATCATTTCTCCACCATTTAAAAGTTTCAATTAATTTATTCTAATCAGAAATTAAACTTTATGGAACACAATTATTTTAAAAATTAAATTATCAAATTATTTATGGAAAAAATAACGATCTTGTAAAGCGTTTATATTTTTCCGCCACCCTTTATACAAACGATAATATCCTATTTGTCCACCAACTCCCTCTGCATGTAATGTTCCACTCAGCTTCCACATTAGTACAACTACAAATTTCCCTATCGCTAGACTCTAGGAGGGACGCTGATATTTCCATTAATAAATATAGACAACAAAATTATTTATCCCACTGTGAGTTTTACTTTTTTTAACACCTATTTACTAATTTCTGTTTATTGTTTGGGTCATAGTACGTTCTCACAAACAATAATTAATTAATACAAATCTCCACCTCAAACTGTTAACACAACGTTCAGACAAAAGGTCTGTTGAGCGTTCAATGATATTGTTTGCCAACTCCTGGAGAGACAATAGGAACTTGTAACAGGCCCGTGTCCAAGTTCTGAGGGCTTTGCATCCTGTTCTTACGCCTTGTTCACTTTAGTTAAGATAGTGAATAAAACACAGCCAATTATGAACTAATAACTCAAACCACTTACTTACCAGAACTAGTTAGCAAGGTTAAGTTTAAAGGGACGTTTATTACTTATATGGGGGGGAATAGAAAATATTTCCAATAATGGATTGTTACCCCAACCCTCTCACTTAAACTCAGAATTTTCAAATTAAAAATGAACAATTTTGGTAGAACAAATTTTGAAATCACACCAGACGGTAAGCCACTGAGTATGTGATTTGTACTAGTGCAAAAATAACTAACAAAATTACAAGATTTTTAATTTATTAATATATTCTCCCATAAAATAATTCTAACTTTGGGCCCAAATTTTAATTTAAAGCTGTAACTATTTATGATCTTGCACTATACTAGAACGTATTTGAATCATTTTGACTGAGCAGTTCCAAGTCATGAAGTTAATATATCTGGTGTTAAATATTACATCAAGTGCAAATAATAATTGATTGTTTAAAACGTTTTTATTTTTTGGATTCGTACTCATTCGTACACCGCTTTATCTATTCCAATAAATACTTTAATTCGTTTTTATTGTTTCGTCCTTATATTTTAAGACGTTTATTCTAGTTTTTATATATATATTATTCAAATCATATAATAAGTAGCCACGATATAAAGGTCAAACATAAGGGATAAATTATAACTTATACTTTTATTTTAAAGAACCATACTTAAATACTACAACAAATAAAATATTAAACAGTGTAGTAAGTTAAATCAAAGTGACCCACTCAACTAATATCTTATATTATCGATTTTGAATTTATTAAATTCAGTCAGAGGTAGAAAATATAAAAACTAGTAAATAAAACAGGGCAGGACAGACGTCCTGAACATTTCTATATGAACATTACTATATATATGTTCATATAGTTGATGAAACATATAGTAATATTATTAGCTGATTTTTAATCTGAAACACAATTTTACAAAAGACTATATGTGTACTCTGATTGTCAATATTATAAGAAGTTACTCAAATTACCGCATGGCTGCGCGAAGTACAGTGAGCTTACAGTTTTTCCGCCAAGTGCCACTGATATTTTTATCAACATCACCTAATTTGCATAATTATTTGTATTAATTACTAAAAGTAATCAAAATTATTGATTTAAATTATTATGTTTTATTTAGTAATACTCCACAAACTAGAATCAATTATTATAAATTGTAACATGCATTAACTGTGATAGTATAATGATTACAAATATAGAAAGCCGACATTAAAAATAACTGTGCAAAAATATTAATTCTCAACTTAAATTACGCAGGTAAAACTTCTCGTCAGACAGTTTCCAGCTATTGGTGATATGAAAGTATATATCACCCGTTAATTTTTGCAGTCCTCGACCTGAAACTATAACTTTAGTTCAGTTAGAAGACCAAGAACCTACAGACAGAAAGAAGTATCCACAGGATACTGTTAATATATAGGGAGCACGCTGAAGATAATCAATAGTGTTTTACGTTACCTTATCAAATTAATATTAATTTTTTTTAAGGATACGCCGATCTCCTTAACCTTACTCTGCCCATTCCTCATATGCTATTGATCTGTGCGAGGAATGTATTCAGACAGAGTAAGGGGGCGAACCAGTACAGTGGAAGGTGAATATTACTGATAAATCTTCTAGTTCTGGCCGTATTCGAACCAGCGCTATCTCTGATATTCATATATCTTCCGAAGCATTCAAAATCCTCAGGCGGTCGACCAGTTCGTTGGGATCATCGTAATATATGAAGTTTGGTTTGGCGTCAGTCAAGACAATGCCACTTCCACTCACGGTTTGTTGCACCAAATCTGAATATGTGCTCATTTCATTTGTTGATTCATTTTCTCGTGTAGCAATTAAAGATATGATGTTTTTATACTTATTCCCTCTGTTAGACTTCACTTTCCCTCTAGGTGAATAATTTATCTTGTGAGCATTGGTATCTCTGAGAATCATAGCGTAGCTATCGAGATCTTCTTCACTGTACACATAAGGATTAGGTATATTCATAAATAAAAGTTCGTATAAACCACGTGTACCCTCATATCTTTTACCATTTATTATAAAATCATCTATATTGATTTCTAATGGCTTATCACCAATCATCCATTGTTCGCCTTCGACTCTTATACCATAATTATGATCTACTTCTTTACCACCTTTAAGTAATTTTAAAAAGTATTCCTTTGCTAGTCTTCCCTTAAACTCACGTAGTACGTATTCCCTAGCTAAATTTTTCCCTTGCGGTGTTTTCAAAAAGTCTTTACCCGATACCACAGCCGGTGAAACGTACGTTTCTTCAACCATCATATCTTCTTCTTCCTCATGTTGTTGTGGACTTGAATCTGGCTCCATAATGTCATCATCATCATCATCAGCATTTTCACCATCTTGTTGATCCATGTTGAATCCGGGTATAGCGAAGCGTTTTGAAGTCGGAAGCGTATCTTCTCTATTTTCCTCATGCAGACGTTGTTTTCTTTTCACTCCTTGTGGAGGTGCACGTATGTAACGTTTTACAGGCGTTTCAAAATCCTCCAACTGACCTTTTCTTTTAAGTTTATTAATTCCTTGTTCTGTTATTTCTTCTTTAACTTGTTGTTGTTGTTGTTGCTGTTGTAACTTTTCTCCTTCTTCTGCAATCTTTTTAAGTGGCTCAGCAATGGGTTTTAGCTGTTTTTCCCACATCTCTTCACTATCCAACATTTCCCTCTTCATAGATCTATGTTTTTGCTTAATATTTTTCCTTATTTGAGTAATTTCCTTTATAACCTCCTCTTTACTTTTATTGGCTAAAACCTCGTCAATAGAAAGTGTGGAAGAGGACGACATTATGTGTCTAACTCGGATGATGAGTACAATATAAATGATTGAAAGAAAAAATACGAGACGTTAAATTACCCCCCACTACCACATTTATAATTTTACAAAAATATCAAATCCTCTACGATACCGACCTTTGTTTATATCACTATCCTTGTCTATTACAACAAATCCATTTTTTGACATATCCCAAATCTTTGAACACATATGCTTGAACTGACTAAAACTCATATCAGGACTGACATGGTCTTGATAAATGTGATTCAAATTGCGATCATCTTGTTTAAATATAACTAAAAGATTCGCATTGTCTCTAACCAATTGTTTGGGTATAAAACTGTAAGTTTGACAAACGTAAAAAGTGTCAATATTGTTATGACGTCCCATCGAAAAATAGTTTTTAATATTATTCTGTTTGCCACAAGCGATATCATCAAATATCATTACAAAATTTGCCTCAATCTCACTTGGATGAGGTACTTCATCGTTGTCTGAATAAGGATGATATCCTATTCCATCTAAATTTGACAGTACACACTCGAGGAATGTATACTTCTTTTGATACAGTGATTTTGAAAAAATGTATACATTGTTAAAAAACAAACCCTTAGGTGAGAATAATAAGTTTAAAAGTAAATTGGTTTTCCCACAATTTGATGGACCCACTATTAAACATCTGATTGTGTTTGGTAATAAATGTCCGTGTCTTTTCATACTCTTCTCTGTCTTCTTATCAACTAACATGTCTAAATTAACGATTGGCAGTGTTACAGACTGTTTAAGAAACTTCATTACTATCGTAAATCATTTTTATCAATCCAGGAGTCATGTGATTTTTCAAAACCCAGCCAACGCACTAATAATCTATCGCCTTTTCTCTTAATAATTTTTTCAATCAAGTAAGTATCACCAAAACGTGTTTTACTTAACTCTTCTTGATAAAATCCACCTTTTATTACATCACCTTTGTCATCTTTTAGTACGTATGTAACTGGCCTAGTTGGCTGTATTTTCCATACTGTGTAAATCTCATTACTCCACCTAGGCCAATAACCTTTATTGAATTGTTTAGTTAATCTACTTATTCTAACTCGATCACCAGTATCAAATTAAGAATGACTATTGTATTTCTTTCTATTATTAACTATGTGTAATAATATTTCTTGTTCATTTCCAATATTAACCTGAACAGGCTTAACACCAATAGTTCGATGAATGGTATTATTATAAGTTTTCAATAATTTTGGCAGTAACTCTAACCACTTGTAATTACCCTGCTGACTAAAGTGTCTCCACATGTTACTTTTCAAAGTACGATTGAATCTTTCAACAATTGAAGCTTTTTTATCAGAAAAAGTAAAATAATGATTGATATTATATTTATTTAACAAGAACTTAACCTTAGAATTAAACCATTCTGTACCTTGATCTGTTTGTAAATTTTTCATAGACTTTTTTTCAATATAGGTTCAAGTGCAATTACTATATCATTAGCACTTTTTGACTTTATTGGTATTGCAAAAGCAAATTTACTAAAACAATTAATTACAGTCATAATATATTTAAAACTTTTGTTAGATTTTGAAAAAGGAATCATTTCGACTAAATCTGCTTGATATAAGTCGTTGATTCCTTTAAGTTCTACATGACGTGTAGGATACTGACGTCTTGCTTGTCTATGTAATTCTTTTGCAATACCTGCTCGTACATTGTTCATTGTTACCAGGTGAATAGGTGGTAGCAAAATGAAACAAATGTTAAGATACAAACATATATATATATATATTTACATTTTAATGAGTTCACAAAAAGGTGATGCTTTTAAATGTTCTTCTTTCGGTTTATCCTCCGGAGTCCAATCTTCTAGAACGACACCGCATTCAATACATTTGACAGCGTCTCCATCACCAGTATAGTAGAAGCCTGCATCTATCATATCTTGAATGTTAGGATACATCTTTGACCATCTGAAGTATGTTAGCGACATAAGGTACTCGGTGTTCTTAACAGATTTTTTATATCTACTATAGTTACAAAAGTCTCCAGACATATTTTTAGACATTGAACAGTCAGGATTTTCTAGCTTATGTAAAAAGTTTATATGTTCTATAGTTAACTTGACATCACCAGATTGCCAACCACAATCACAACATACAATTTTATCAAAAAGTTTAGTACAGTAGAATCCAGATTTGATCAAGTCTTTCTTTGTACAATTAAAAATAGAACAACAAACATCGTCTTCACTATTACTATCACCACTACTACTACTATTAGCACAACAACAAGTAAGACTCATGCCAACTGTTCAACTCACAATGGTCAAGACCGTAATGATCAGTTTAATTTAGACTGTGGCTGTGGTGGGGGTGTACAAAAATAACAATTCTTCCTTTTCGGGTTAGGTCCATCAAATGTATCTTGAAAAGGTTTAAGCCCAAAGTGGAAATGATCCGTACATCTTAAATTGCTCAATATTTCCAGATCATTTCTCAAACTGTTGGGAAGTCTATCATATATCAATTCTAAATCTTCGGTATGATTAATTATAAAACTTTTCGGTAAATATTTTATCAATTCAGGTTGTAAATTTTTATATCCTCTACGATAGCATTCTCCAATAGCTTGATTTACAGTTTTTAGCCTATCCTCAACTAGTTTCTCAAGTTTAATCCATTGAAGTAGTAAATGAACATTAATATATGCGCAGTTTAAAGGATCATGATTGAAGGTACATTTTTTCATAGCACTAGTCTGAGTTTTATTTCTAATAACACTTAAACTAGGACATCCTAAATCTTCTAAATTAATTACATTAACTTTAAACTCTGACAAAAGGTCAGTTACAAATTGTTTCTTCTCATATCCTTTAACATACACATTACCGGAAATATTACAACCTTTAAGTACATCTTTTAGTTGATTATATTCTCTAAACCCAGAACCCCAATAGAGTCCATGAAAGTACTTCTCCAACCACACAACTTGCTTTTGAACATTTTCTGGTAACTTGTTAAAGTGACAAGGTGGTTGAAACAGTTGTAGTTCATAGACTTGCTCATCGGTGGATATAACAGCCAACTCCTTTACAATAAACTTGTTGTCTTGGCTTTTAAATCCTTGAAAATCCAAAATGAACTCCATATCTGTACGAAAACAGATTAAAATTAGAATATTGATAATTTAATCTTATTTTTAAAATTCGGTCAAGATCTAATTGAATAAATTGAGTACCTAATATGTAAGTATAAAAGTTTTACTATATTTATAATCCATATTTACCTTTATAATGCCGAGTCACTTTTGATAACCTTGAGGATGAGGTTAATACTAATCACGATGATGCACTGCTTCTTCTATTTATAGTCGTCATTAGTGACGTAAATCGATGATTCATCAGTTCAAAGGTTGTAATGATGTAATCTAGGTAAAGGTTACTTTTATAGACTGGGTGAAAAAATAAACTAAGTCACAAATTATAATCTAATTATTATTTATTATAATTTTTATCATTAGATGTTGACTTATATACACTGCAAGCTGATTTTTCAGTTTTCATATTAAGAAGTTTCAATTTTTCATTAGCACGAAACATATCAATAAGCCGTCTAGTATCAGGTCTTCGATCCTCTTCGGGTAAATTATAAACTTTTACAGTATCAGAAAATCGAACTTTCTTCATTGTTTCAAAAGTTGCAGTCTGTATTCCAGGTTAACGAATAATAATTTATCACTGTAGTATTTCATATACGTATCCTTCCATGAAATAAATGGTAGAAATGCTTCTTTATTAACACTTTCCTTCTTACAATATAAAAACCAAAAATATTCGCACTCAATACAACTGACGGTCTCCAAAGGAAGATCGAATAACAACTCTAATTTAAGATTGAATGGAAGCTTCATCTTTAGCCTTACTGTTGAATCTAGAATTAAACTCGTTATTTATCGCTGGCAAACACCTTATAAATTGCAACCATTGGTCTGAATCCAATTTTATTACTTCACGTTCACTATGTATCATAACATATGTCTTATCAGAATTGTTTCTAACTAAAGCACGTAATCTATTTCCTATTATTGTAAATAAAGTTTCGTATTGAAGATTTCCATCATCATCATGTGAATAGATCTTGTGAGTTTCCATGTTGTTGTCGTGACGGTGTCTAAGATAAGACTGAGTTCACTTTTATACTGAATTATTGTCTGTTACAATTAAGTAGAATATTGATACTTAAATCGTTTCCAAAATTCTTCATCAATTGCGTTAAATCCTTTTTTGAATTCTGTCCAATCATCATAATTAAAATGAACAAAACTATCAGGTTTATTATCACTATTCTTTTTTACAATAAAAATATTTGTATTTGTTTGCCAATTACTGAGTATTACTTTTAAATTATTAGTTAATATCAAAGTCTTACTATAAGCATACTCCATACCACCTTAACGGTCGAAGTCAATTAAAGAACTGATCCGTTATACACAATCCTTACTATTTATAGTTTAAAAATCGTTTCAAAAATTCTTCATCAATTAAGTCAAAACTATCAGGATAAACATGTCTCATTTCATTTAACATAGAATTCCACATTTCTTTCCGTGTAAAATCACAGTAGTATGCATAGTATGCATCTTTCCATGTTTTTTTAGAAGGATACCACTTCACATTATTCTTTTTACAATATAAGTACCAAAAATAATCATCTTCAATGAAACGCACTTTATAAAATGGTAAATTTACTAAAATATTATATTTTAATTCTAATGATAATGTTCGTATATGATCTTCTAAGTACGTATTCCACTTTTTTCTGACAAACCGAGATCTTCTCTTCTTCATCACAATTTGTACACACACAAACAACTCATGAATACTGATTCAGCCTTGAAATCTTGATGTATTTATACCAGTAAAATGACGTCAATTGAACACGTGTCTGGACGACTACTATAATGTATATCCTCTTTCTTTGATTTGAAGTCTGACAACTGTAGCATATCTTTAATTATCTCCCGCCAAACGTCTTGACCAATATTCTAATAAATCAGACGTTCTGTTTCTTGTTCTTGGCAATGGTGTTGATGATACTTTTGGATCTTGCACATGTTCACCTCCATGTCCGACATGAGTTTGATTCCTATACCATCTAGTGTCACCAGTTGTCCACGTACTAGAAGAAATAAATTTGCTTTGTTCAGGTTTTCTTCCTTCTCTAAATATTCTCTCGTAATATAAGCTGTTATTGTTGGATCGGTTATCGGACGTCGACTGTTGTTTTGATCTTGATTTGATTGACCCTGAGCAGGAGCATGGTGTGCCATGGTCCAAGTATAACGAACGACTAACAACTCGGTTTGATTTGAAGTCTGACAACTGTAGCATATCTTTAATTATCTCCCGCCAAACGTCTTGACCAATATTCTACTAATTCAGACGTTCTGTTTCTTGTTCTTGGCAATGGTGTTGATGATACTTTTGGATCTTGCACATGTTCACCTCCATGTCCGACATGAGTTTGATTCCTATACCATCTAGTGTCACCAGTTGTCCACGTACTAGAAGAAATAAATTTGCTTTGTTCAGGTTTTCTTCCTTCTCTAAATATTCTCTCGTAATATAAGCTGTTATTGTTGGATCGGTTATCGGACGTCGACTGTTGTTTTGATCTTGATTTGATTGACCCTGAGCAGGAGCATGGTGTGCCATGGTCCAAGTATAACGAACGACTAACAACTCGGTCTGAGCAAAGCTATAACAGAAAAATCATATACGTATTTACTATAGTATAATGCTGACACTAGGGTCAAACGATGTCCTTGCTCAGAATCTTTGAACTTGTGATTCTTCAACTCCTTTAAGCTCAGCCATTAGTCTGTTCTAGAGTTCTTCCCCACACTCTTTAGGACCGATGCTTTCAAACAATTTAATAAATGAGTATTCGTAATTTCTAACTTTGTTGCAAACGCTACAATCAGAACCACAAGCAGCTGTCTCTGTACGGTCTCTCTTAAATTTTATATTTTCTACATCCTCGACCAGTTCAGCCATTCTTTGAAGTTTTTCTTCAGCTTCTGGACTCCAGCTAGGTTTTGCAAATCTCAGCTCAAACATAACCATCAGCAAGTTTGCACACATTGTATCTGTGGGTGATAGTGTCTGAACAATACCTTTATATAACCCTGTATTGAAAAAGTGGTGGGGGATAGTAATAGAATACTATATTAAATACAAATTATTGCGCCAATGGTCGAGTTCAGAGATCTTGCCAATTTCTGTTCTCCTAATACTTAACGACCAGTTTTAACGTATGTATTAACGCGTTTGTATTTAATATAGTATAATTTAATAATCGTATATGTATTTATTATAGTATAATGTAATAAATCGTATACGTTGGCAGCACTGAAATATATTTTTGCAATTAATCGTGTGAGTTGGTAACACTGTGAAAAAACATTTGGTACATTTTATATAGTGTAAAGAAAAACGGATTTTTTTTTTTTTTGCATCTGAACAAATTAATTCATTTTATATAGTATATCGTGGCTCGAGCGAAGCGAGATGTCACACACGTTCTTCTGCCGCTACTTACGTTACCCTCTCGGGTGTGTCACTGTGCCGCAGTGGTATCGACTCCGTTTCACAAACGGAAGGTTCTCAGATCGATCCCGGCACCGGTCACCAACACTTTTTGCAACAGCATTAAATAAAATACAATTAATTTAATAAATACGCCGTGACGTCAGAAGAAAGAGCGCGAAAACGGCGTGACGTCACACCAAAACAACACTGACCTAGGACAACGTCGCGGGGGGTCCACGTGCTCGTAGTAAACTTGACCTGCAAGGTCACCACGTGGTGATTATCAATGAAAGGTCAACGACCTTGCTGATTATCAGTAGTAAACAATAGTAAACTTGACCTCTGGGGTCAACACATGGTGATAAATTTGTAAACAACAACAGTACAAAGTCCAAGGTTGTGCCTGAACCGGCATTTATATACTACTAAGACTTAACTAATAATAAGTTATTTATTTCAATATGTAAAAATAAAAACAAACAACAGTTACAACATTAGCTTAACAACTAAAATGACTAACACAATAATAATATAAAATAAGCATGAATACAAAGTATTGGTGAAACATGCATCACTGCCATTGTTTACTACTTTTGTTTCCTTCAGCTCAGAATCCCTTGTCTCGGCATATAATACTGAAATAATTTTGTTGTATACTGACTTCATCCTCTCAAGTAGGATATCAAATTAAAGGCTATTCCACTTTAACATTTGATTGCAAACTTATAGTTCTACAGTCAATTCAGTAAGTATAGGCCTATTAATTTGTTTTATTTAAAGAAAATATCAATGAATTTATCTCATGTACACTAAAGAAAGTGTGTGTGGGTTTTCAGACTCAACCCATTCCAACACCTGCCCGTCGGCTCGTGAGAGGGAACGACATCGTCGTTATGAAAGATGAGCGTAGAACATTTAGGAAGTGTTATTCATTTTAGGACGATGCTACTAACCCACTGTAGAATGTCTGAGGTAATCTTTAAATAGTTTAATTCGAAATAGTTTAAAATTTAAATAGTTTAATTCGCAATCCATGAAAGGTGAGGGAAAGAATATAAGGTTTCAAAGTTAGTTATGGAACCTAACAAAGTTAGAAATGGAAAAGTATTAAAAATATATGTTATAGAATAATTTAAATAAGTAATCCGAAGTAGATAAAAAGCCCAGGAAAGAGACTCAGGTCTCTATAGTATCACGGAAAATGAAGGCGCTACCTTTTAATTAATTAATTATATATTTAAAAATGAAGGCGCTATCTGCAATACAGTATTGAAATGCGGGACTTGCCTACTAAAACATGAAGGCGCTTTTTATTTATTAATAAATACACTGTTAGCCTACCTATTTAAATTAATTTTTTATTTAATTTTTCTCAACTTTTTAATAAATACACTGTTAACCTAGCTTTATTATATAACATACACTGTTAGCCTACCTATTTAATTAATTTTTTATTTAATTTATATCATTTTTTGTAATAAATACACTCTTAACCTAACTTTTTCCATGTTATACTATATAAAATGCACTTTTTGTCCAATATTTTCCATGTACGTACTTAACACTCTAGGCAACCCGCAATACACGTCTTATTTAAAAATTAAGGGGCAGCTATTATTTATATTAATTATTTACTTCTTTTTTTATTTTTATTTAATACACCGTTACCTACCTATACTTATCTATCTAATCATGGTTGTGTACGTACTTAACACTCTAGGCAACCCGCAATACACGTTTTAATTAAAAATCAAGGGGCAAGTATTATTTATATTAATTATTTACTTCTTTTTTATTTTTATTTAATACACTGTTACCTACCTATACTTATCTATCTAATCATGGTTGTGTACGTACTTAACACTCTAGGCAACCCACAATACACGTTTTAATTCAAAATCAAGGGCAGCTATTATTTATATTAATTATTTACTTCTTTTTTATTTTTATTTAATACATCGTTACCTACCTATACTTATCTTTCTAATCACAGTTATGTACGTACTTAACACTCTAGGCAACCTGCAATACACATTTTAATTAAAAATCAAGGGGCAGCTATTATTTACTTCTTTTTTTATTTTTATTTAATACACTGTTACATAAGAGGCATACTGGTGTACGGTGACCGGGCTTTATCGCTGTTATCACATCACTGACCTCAAAGGTCAACCCGTGGCTGTTATCACATCCCACAAGCATTGTTTTACATCCCGTATGAACGATGTACGAGTCTTTGTTACTAACTAGATGAACGAAGATGAACGAGTGTAGTCTTTGTTACTAACTAAGGCTGCTGGACCCTTTGATATATGATCTATTAACAACACAGTAGTCAGGGAAACTATGACATGGAACCCAAACCCCTTAAAATTTAGTTAAAATGTCCATAAATAGGGTTATTTGTGTACAAAATATGTTATAATTCCCTAAAAGCATTAAAATGCAGTGTCATAACAACGATATTTGTCCTAAACATTAAAAATTCCTTTAAAATAATCTTATAGAAACCTTTAAAAACTTAGTTTGAGCTCAAAACAACGTACAAAACTGATGTAACACTTGTAAATTAATTGTTTAACCTACATAGCTATTTAGTTGACTTCAATCAGTTGGCAAAGTGTAAGTAACCAATAAGAATAAATTCTCCATAATGTTCACATTTTAAGCTTGATTTTAACAAAACCTGGTGCTATTGATTCTTTGCACATTAAACAAATAAACGAATAGTTAGTTGAAATGAGTCTATTGTAGAAACTTTGGTATTAACAGTAAGAAAGTTTGGTTTCTTTTGACTATAATATATTCGATCAGAAAATGTATATACACCACTCCCAAAGACCCAAACACATGGAGAATCTAGAACACACAACACTCTTGATAGATCACCTACCTATCAATTACATAAAACCTTTGTTTGTCCACCCAGCTATTCTATGAAATTAAGTGGCAGAGAGGGCTTTATAGCAATAAAGTAGTTTTCATTTAATTTCCATCCAACATACATTAACAAACTACCTACCAAACACCATGACCCTACATATCCAGGAGTAAGACTCTTATTGACCACCCACTTACCCAATGCACAGTTCTCTTTATAGACCCCTACTTTCCCAACACATAAGACATCTGACTGACCATCTACCCACCTAATATACTGCCCTCTTGATAGATCACACAACTAATCAATAAATGAGACTTTAATTCAACACATTGACATTGACCAACCATTTATACAACACACATTTATCTTTATAGACCACTAACCTTCCTAACACATAAGACTATTGAAAGATCACATAATTAAAATAAAACATACCACACATACACACACACACACATACACACACACACACACACACACACACACACACACACACACACACACACACACACACACACACACACACACACACACACACACACACACACCACACACAAACATACAAAACATATCAGTCCACACACACAAACTGTAAATAAAAGATTTTTTACTCACCACCTACCTACTCAACACTGCACTCTTGATAGAACACCTTTCTATTCATCACATAAGGCCTTTGATTGTCCATCTACCTATCCATAAGCACATGTACAAACTACCTACCAAACACTAATACCCTTCCTATCCATTAGTAAGACTCTCCTACCCACTTACCCTACACACAGGCATCTTTATATACCACATACCATACCGACACATAATACATTTGACAGACTACCTAATTAACATACAAGACTTATCACCTAATAGACAATCTACATAAGGCTTTAGTTGTCATTCCACCTATCCAACACACATGTACAAGACACCTACCCAGCTCCATAACCCTACCCATCCATTAGTAAGACTCTCCTACTCACTTACCCTACACACTGTTATCTTTACAGACCAACTACCCTCCCAACACATAATATTATTGACAGACAACCTACTTTACATACAAGACTTACCACCTACCCAACGCACTTAGATTGCCTACTTACTAAAAACATTATTTCTTATTACCTCCTGCCTATCCAATACGTAATACACATGATTGACCACCACTCACCTACTCAACAAACACAGTTCTCTTGATAGGCCACCCACCTTCCCAACACATAAGACATCTGACTGACCATCTACCCACCTAATATACTAGACTAACCACACCTTACATACAAGACCTTTGATTGACCACCTACCTACCCAACACACACAGTACCCTCGATAGGCAACACACCTTCCAAACACATAACACATCCGACTGACCACATACCCACCTAATATACTAGACTAACCAAACCTTACATACAAGACCTTTGATTGACCACCTACCTACCCAACACACACAGTACCCTCGATAGGCCACCCACCTTCCCAACACATAAGACATCTGACTGACCATCTACCCACCTAATATACTAGACTAACCACACCTTACATACAAGACCTTTGATTGACCACCTACCTACCCAACACACACAGTACCCTCGATAGGCCACACACCTTCCCAACACATAACACATCCGACTGACCACCCACCCACCTAATATACTAGACTAACCACACCTTACATACAAGACCTTTGATTGACCACCTACCTACCCAACACACACAGAACCCTCGATAGGCCACCCACCTTCCCAACACATAAGACATCTGACTGACCATCTACCCACCTAATATACTAAACTAACCACAACTTACATACAAGACCTATGATTGACCACCTACCTACCCAACACACACAGTACCCTCGATAGGCCACACACCTTCCCAACACATAACACATCCGACTGACCATCTACTCACCTAATATACTAGACTAACCACACCTTACATACAAGACCTTTGATTGACCACCTACCTACCCAACACACACAGTACCCTCGATAGGCCACACACGCACATAACACATCCGACTGACCACCTACCCACCTAATATACTAGACTAACCACACCTTACATACAAGACGTTTGATTGACCACTCACCCCTCTCGACACATAATACATTTGACCACCTACCCACCTAATATACTAGACTAACCACACGCTACATACAAGACTATTGATTGACCATCTACCTACTCAATACACACAAAACACTTGTTTGATCACACATCAACCTAACAGACACAACTCTCGATTGACACTCCACCTTCCCAAAGCATCATACTACAATGAAAATAGTCAAATTAACATACCCCTACCTACCAAACATACGTACCACACACCATAAAATCATGACTTAACAGTCCACCCACCTACTCAACACACAACACCTCTGATTGATAATCCACCTAACCATTACATAAAACCTTTGATTGACACTCAACATTCATGGATGACCTACCTACCAAACATACGAATTGACCACATTCCCAAAGCATATGAAGGACCACCTACCAAACATACGTACCACACACCATAAAATCATGACTTAACAGTCCACCCACCTACTCAACACACAACACCTCTGATAGATAATCCACCTAACCATTACATAAAACCTTTGATTGACACTCAACATTCATGGATGACCTACCTACCAAACATACGAATTGACCACATTCCCAAAGCATATGAAGGACCACCTACCAAACATACGTACCACACACCATAAAATCATGACTTAACAGTCCACCCACCTACTCAACACACAACACCTCTGATAGATAATCCACCTAACCATTACATAAAACCTTTGATTGACACTCAACATTCATGGGTGACCTACCTACCAAACATACGAATTGACCACATTCCCAAAGCATATGAAGGACCACCTATTAAACATACGTACCACACCATAAAATCATGACTTAACAGTCCACCCACCTACTTCTGCACACAACACCTCTGATAGATAATCCACCTAACCATTACATAAAACCTTTGATTGACACTCAACGTTCATGGATGACCTACCTACCAAACATACGAATTGACCACATTCCCAAAGCATATGAAGGACCACCTACCAAACATACGTACCACACACCATAAAATCATGACTTAATAGTCCACCCACCTACTCAACACACAACACCTCTGATAGATAATCCACCTAACCATTATATAAAACCTTAGATTGACACTCAACATTTATGGAAGACCTACCTACCGAATATACGACTTGATTGACCGCCTACCTACCCATCACACATTTCTCTTGATAGACCAATCACCCTCCCATAATAAGACTTTTGTCAGACTATTTACTTAACATACAAGACTTACCACCTAACAGACATAACATAACATAAGGTTTTATTTGTCATTCCACCTATCCAACACACATGTACAAGACACCTACCAAGCTCCATAACCCTACCTATCCATTAGTAAGACTCATGATTTACCCAACACACAGTTATCTTTACAGACCAACTACCCTCCCAACACATAATATTATTGACAGACAACCTACTGTACATACAAGACTTACCACCCACCTACTCAACACACAAAAGACCAACCACACACTCTACATATAAGACTCTTGGTTCCTCGCCCACCTACTCAACATACAACACCTCTGATACACCATTCCCTTGAACATTACATAAAACCTGTAATATTCCACCCAATCACCAAACAGACATTACTCTTAATAGACCAATCCACATACCTCTGCACGCACAATTCCTTAGGACACACCCTACACCCACCACTCATCCTACAGACAAACATCCTAGAGAACTACCCATCCACCATAAAAACACTATTGCTTCATATAATCATGTTTTAAAATAACATTATTACACTGTAAGATAGGTTTAATATAGCTAAAGACCTAAAGTGTTTCCTAAAATTCTGTTTTCTCTAGAAATATGAGAGCCGTTGGTGGAAAACAACCCAAACCAAACATAGAAAATAAGAATCAGCTAGTAGTTTTATAGAAATTCTGCTATACAACTAAAAAAATACGAAAAAAGTTAGGTTAAAAAAATGAACATAGAAAAAGTTAGGTTATAAAATGAACATAGAAAAAGTTAGGTTAAAAAAATGAACACAGAAAAAGTTAGGTTAAAACAAAATGAACACAGAAAAAGTTAGGTTAGCAAACATCAGAAAAGTAAGTCTAGCAATCAACCGAAAGGTTGATTGCTATCCTTACTTTTCCGAAAAGTTGTTAAAATTAACAAAGTCAAAAAATGTCCAATATTTTGAGTTTGGTAATATTAACTGAACTTTTCGGATGTAATTGGCTGTACATCTCTGGTTGTGGATATTCTGAAGCTTGCCTGGGCATAGGCAATGTTTACTCATGCAATGTATGTCCATTACTTTACCTGTATCGACTGAGGTCAATGACACAATACCATTTAGGGACTGGTGGCCTCTCTTCTGCCATTACCCATCCAACGCTACAAAAAGATCTCTAGGCTCTCTATCAGGGTTTCTGTTGGCAACAACTGCTTCTTCGACTGCTTCAGTCATTGATTTATGGCAAATATCCTCTGTAGCTTGGCCTAAAACCTTCTCATATTTTGCAAATATGGTCGGAGGGGCTGGTATATTCAGTATTCCACACAGGGTACGAGCTGAAGTGTATCCCTTTCCGATCACTCGCAAAGCATAAACAAATCTTAAATTTAAATCAAACATTTTTGTCATAGACTCACCCTCACATTTGTTATTAGTTTTTACATTTATATGGTCACAGTTGTTGAAGGAATTGGTCACATCTTCACAATTTACGCAAGAAATTGTGAATTCCGTAGCTAGGCCTACAAGCGATTTCTTTGTCAATTTTAGGCCATGCCCACAATCCTTACAAACAGCCACATTTGCCAGAGCCTTTTCTAATCTGTTCATATCTACAATTTCATAGTTTAATGTTTCTGATCTATTTTGGTAATAGCCTAGATGAGCACCTACCTTCACTTTCGAACTTGATGGTTGTCTACAGTCAATGCTAGGCCTATCATCCAATTCAGTTTGTTTACTTTGCTTTACAACATTTAACTTCTTTATACACAACTTCCGTTTACTTCCTATTTTATTTTTATTACCCATTTGAACACAATTAAAAATAATAATAAGGTAAATCACAACACAAAGACACCACTACTAATTATTTTCTTCTCAAATGAATTATTTATGCTTGTATGACAATAAACACAATCACATAACCAAACACAATAAACAGATGTTGAATACACCTGATGTCAACCTATACTCAATATTGCCAACCTAATAAAACGTAACAACTGAGAAAAATACCTAGTAGCACTATAAAAAGTAAAATGACACTAAACACAAATGTTGTTGCAAATATCTGCTCAAAATTACGTTGCAAGCATACATTCAAATAATTTTCTATCTACTTTAGAGCGTTATATATATGAAGTGTTATATATCACTGGAAAGAGAAATTTCTAGAGAATAATAATCAATAATAATCTGAAAATGTATAAAAAAATTTTTTTGGCGTTTGGGGTGCCCTTAAATAGGTAGGCTAACAGTGTATTTATTAATAAATAAAAAGCGCCTTCATGTTTTAGTAGGCAAGTCCCACATTTCAATACTGTATTGCAGGTAGCGCCTTCATTTTTAAATATATAATTAATTAATTAAAAGGTAGCGCCTTCATTTTCCGTGATACTATAGAGACCTGAGTCTATTTCCTGGGCTTTTTATCTACTATCCGATGCAAAATAAACAGAAGAGCTGAAGAATACTGTGCATCCGAGCGAGCAAGGGTAACGAGAGGGGAGTGGAGGTGGTGTTCAAAGTTCACATTGGTTCAGGTCCGTCTACTGTAATTGGATCTGACTATTGTCTCGGCTTCCTCAATTCTTAGCAGTGATAAGAAATCGTTGACTCTTTTTTTAAGAGTGTAAGTTATACTATACTTACAAGAAGTCCAAATTTTTCAGCTGCATTTATTTAAACACTGAAACTGTTTATTTGAATTAGGAGTTTTTAAATTTACTCTATGAACAAGATGTTTCCGATAAATTCTTCTGTGACAACTTGAAGAATATTATGAAGTGTTCTTCAAGTATGGAGACTACATATTAATATCATCCATACACATTGTAGAGAACAAACGTACTAGCAGACTACTAAATTATTACAATTTAAAATAACGACAGAATTAGGTATCTGTTTAATAATAGTGGCAGGCAACGCTTAATTATATACATTGAGAACTTATGAACAAATCAGCCACTACAATGAATTCCTATTTACATATTGTTACGTTTATACATGTAGAAAGAATATTATGCTATAAGTACACATTTAAAGCTGTAATAAACTGTATTTAACAAAAAAAGGATAGGGTGTGGATGTGTAAAAGGTGTGTATGTAAGGGTGCATAAGTGTGAGTAGGATATGCGTAGAGAATGTTTGTGAATCCGATTCTCCGTTGAGATGGAGAATATTTGTTCTTTTGGAGAGATATTTTTAAATTTCATGTTGTATTCTTTTTGTACAGAAATAACAGATTTTCATTTAATGTTTCTATTGTTTGATTATTTTCACCCCCATGATAGTTTTTGCGTACAAACATTTTTACCGAGATGTTTATTCAGATGAGACTTATGGTTGTAGATCCAATGACATTCAGAAGATGTGTAAGTTACTGCTAGGAATTAGATATTCTGGCCTTATTCTATGTTATCATTTGTTTTATTTCATTTATCGTAAAATTTGGTAAAGTAAATACTGGTGAACAGAGAGAAACATAATAATATAGTTTAAGGGATCTTTCGTTAATTCACTACCACTACTTTTTTGTTTCCGTTAATTCACTGTTGCTTGATAAATATTCTATTGCTCTAAAAACTGTTCCCCAATTATTTTTACGTCCACTGTGGTATTCCTTATCCCCTAGGATTCCGATTTCGCTGGCCTTATCTTATCGTTTTCCAAGAACTTGCACACGGAGAGCGCATTCGGCGGTAAGTCAATCACTGGATTTATCAGTTTGTGATTAACTTTAGTAGTGCATTCGGCGATAAGTCAATCACTGGATTTACCAGTTTGTGATTAACTTTAATAGCCACCTAACCCAACCGTAATTGTGATAAAAAAGTATTTGTAGTGAAGTAATGGAAATAGTAGTGATAGTGAATTAACGGAAAAGGTCCCGTCAACTATATTATTATGTTTCTCTCTTTTCACCAGTATGTAATTAAAAAATGTTTACTAACTAAAAAATGAATCAAAAGAACAAGTTGAATCCACGCAAACTGCTTTTGGAAGTTATAGAGTAAAATATTAAGAATGTTTTCATTTTGAAATGTTGCCTACCTTTATGAATGTTGTTCATTTTTTTCATATTCTTTGCTGAGCCAAATCTAAAAAAAAAAAAAAAACAAAAACAAAAAAAAACATTGGACTAACTTAATGGGATATAAAAAAACTATGCTAGCCAATACAGAGCAATTTTCCTGTTATTTTCTGGTATATTCTAATTAAATTTCAAGTCTCTTGCTAGCTCAGATAGAACTGAAAATTTATGGACGTGCTTCAGTCACGTGTGTGTCACTATTATGGCAACATTTTATTTAAAGGCACGCCCAAAAATGTAGCTTCCATCATGATATGAATAAGAATTTGTTATGATATGAATAAAAATAAATAACTTAAAAATATTGATTGTTTACATTCAAGTATCATGTTCGTATGAAGATGAAGTATTCAATTTTGATATTAAAATATTATTTTTTTCAAAATAACTTAACAAAAAGATAGTACAGTACTCTGTGATTGTACAATTTTTTACAAGTTTGAATAAAAATTCAATCAAACAAAACATTGAATAAAATAAACCTTTATTAACAATACTATAATACTAAATTTATGTCAAGGCCTTGTTTTGTTTCAAACGCATATGGAATAGTGAACAATTGTCTGCAGAGGCTTCATAGTTTATTACCTTTAAATTTAACAAGAATTGACTGAAAATGTGCCCAATAGTATTTTTGGAAATTTCTTAAGACATAAGGAATTGCAACTTAGTAGGTAGGTGAAGTGTTTCCAAGTAGGATGGACAGTCCAGGCGTATTGAAGCAAAGCCTTGGGGTGTAAATTTGGATATAATTGGGAGAAAAAATCAAACTGTTTTGACAGCGGTGACAATTTCTCTTATTGGGGTGTGCATATGGATCCACTCCAATTTTAGTGTATTTATTATGAAAAATCAAAAGGCAATTTGACTGTGCATTAAAGAAAAAGAAACTTAGAATGGTTCAGAAACAACTTAGGTAATAAAGTACAATACTGTTGGGGTACTGGGAAACAGACTTATTATATGTTGACTGGTCTATTTAGCAATGTTGTTGATGACATACAACCATTTTAAGAGTCTGCAGAGGCTTAACATTATTCCCATAAGAACAATGTTATTTTCGAACCGAACATACGATCACGCGTATCCAAATTAAACAGTTATTTTTAAACGGATTTTTTCCCAAACGAATTGCATTTGATCAAGAATGAAATTGCGCGTTGCGTAAATTCCTAATTAGTTTTGTAAGGTAAAATATAAAAAATCTTTTGTTTGAAGTTTTTATTTTCACCTATTTTTCAAAACTGGGCGTATTTATTCATAATATCAAAAGCAAACCAATTCAAAATATGATAACGTTTAAAATGACACCTCATACACAACTGTTGGTCAATATATAACGAAAAAATATGGATACTCAAGTAACATTTTTCTTATGGTATTAAAATAAACATGGCCGACGGACCCTGTAGACTCTTAACCCTAGAACCACCTACTATTATTTTCAATACCGGATGGTGATTTTTCACCCGTTTACAGACCTTTTTTCAAAAATTCATAAAAAATCAATGATTAATCTAATCCTACTTATATTTGGTATTATTTTCCTGACAATGAACCAGGCTATAATGTAATAATAAAATATTTTACTTTTGGGGATAAAATTTGTTTGACACCTGATATCTTGAAAAAGTTTTTTTGTAAACACATAAAGAGGTGGGGCGGAGTATACCTAAGAAACAATATAATACAGCTAAATTCAAAATTCCAAGATAGCCAAAATATGCAAAATGTTATCTAGTTTTAGGAAATATACAGGTATCATCAGTTATTTAGGAGTTAGCAGGACTTATACTAGTACAACCGTTCATAGTACATTTTTTGCAAAAATTTGTTACAATGGTAATGGTATTTTCAAAATTTTGCCAAAATTATAAGGTAATCACTATAGACTCAAAATAGCACTAAAGTTTAAAGAAAAACATGCCCTACAAAATAAATATATTTTTAAATAGGATAGTAATGCAAATGTACATTTACAGGTATTATTTATGCCTATAAATGGATTACCTAACATTTCAATGGCTTCGTATTTTATCACATATACACAAAACAAAACAAGGATCTTTTCCGTTATACGTATACCACTATTTAAATATATTTAATAATACATTTTAACCATTGTTTGGTATAAATAACGGAACACGGTATTCAATTTATTGATTTAAAACATGTTTTCCTCATTTTCAACCTTTAGAATCCCAATACATCGAGGCCGCCCATATACATCGCGCCGCGGCAGTTATGGTTAGGTTAGGTTATTATATTGTAGAATGAACCTGTAATTTGTAAAAACATTCTACAATAGGCTATGCTAACCTAACCTAACCATAACTGCCGCGGCGCGATGTATATGGAAATATTTTGGGATTGCTGACACATAACGGAAAAGATCCGACATTAAATAGTGGTATACGTATAACGGAAAAGATCCCAAAACATATTGAAATAATAATTCACTTCGCAAGACACTAAAAACACTTTACAATGAACAAATATAATAATAACTTAATTATAACACAATAATTACGTTTTATGAAGAGCAAAACAAAAGATAAACAATGCAACAATAATGGCGATGTAAGACTGGAAAACAGCTGCTGACTTGAAATTGTAATAATTCATTTTCGCCGTTTCTTCCATCCCAGAAACGAAACAAGCGTACGTATCCCGATTCCAACGATGTTCAAATGAAGCCGATAGCGCTAATAAGTTTATTATTAGATGTGATTAATCTGACAGATGCAAACGACAGAATTTCCGTCGAGTTCCGGTTCGAGGGTTAGAGTATGCTAATAACGGGCAGTGGTTGTGGCATTGGATCTGTGAGCATTATGAGGCTGCAGAGGCTGTCCGCCGTCTTGGTTTTAAACTCATAAGAACAATTTTATTTGCTAATTCATATTTTTCCATTATTCATTGACCAAAAGTTGTGTATGAGGTGTATTTTTAAACGTTAAATTATCATATTGCGCATTGGGTTTGCTTTTGATATTTTGAATACATGAGCATTGTTTTGAAAAATATGTAAAAATACAAATTTCAAACTTAATATTTTTAAATTTTTTCCTATAAAACTAATTAAGAATTTTCAAAGCAATTCCAACGCGCAATTTCATTCATGATCAAATGCAATTTCTTGGGAAAAATACGTTTAAAAATAACTGTTTAATTTGAATACGTGTGATCGTATGACCGGTTCGAAAATAGCAATGTTCTTTTGGGATTAAAACTAACATGGCCGACAGCCTCTGCAGACTCTTCAGGGGTCGGCTTGAACTCGTGTATTGTACTGTGCCCAGGATGATGTATTGTGAATTGTTTTCATCATTTAGCAAAATGTCTTGTAACTTTACTTCTGAGGGAAGCACTATATGGCAACTCTGTTTAACGCTTGACTTCTTCCTGCCTGTCCCACTGTTAATACGTCTCTTATGTAGATGAATCACAACTGAGGCTTTTTCAAAAAATTAAAGTGTTTCCATAACTATCGAAAATCTTATTTCCGATTTTAATAATAATTATAGATTTTTTTCTAAGATATGTGGTTTAAAAATTATTTTCCTAAGACAACTACTTACTTAATTAATTGTAATTTAGTAAGAAAATATCAACTCTTTACCGAAAAATATATTTCCCATTGAGAATGAGAAATGGAACAATATATTGCCCAATTCCCAATGAGATATGAATAAATGGAATGTATGAATGGGGGGGGAGGTGGAAGGAGGATAATGAAGTAGTTGTCTTTGGCGCCAGGGTGAAAATATAGACTCAGTGCTTTGTGGTTTCAGAGAACTAATTGGTAAATGAATGAAAGCCCTCGTGTGACATGATGTAAACAGATTTAGCTGATGCCTGGACACTCGGAGCTGAACACAACAACAGGACGTTGTAGTTGTTTGTTTAGTTAGACCAGATTTCAAGTGAAAATATTTTTGTTGCTAAAACAATAAAACTTACTTTGGTACAATAATAGGGCCTAACTGCGACTTTGATTTTAATTTGTTGGTGTTGTATATGAACTTAATTTTTTTTAACAAACACGTACTTTTTGTCAAGAAATCATCAACAATCTCCAGATGATCAAAATTCTAAATATTTCCGAAAACATTACAGGAAATTTGAAAAACGACCAATTAGGGGGAACATGCCCAGACTCCAATTTTGTTGCAGGGTTTGTACTCCAATGAATACAGATACTAGATCTGGATTCATTGGTATCTCGGATCGTTTAAGGAGTGTTTTCCCTCACACACAGGGTGAGCCCATCGCCGAGCGGTCTGTCATCAGGTCTGCACCTGAGTTAGAGATAACGCAGTTTCGAGTCCTGGCCTTGACTGTTTTATCAGTAATATTTACTTTGTACTGTACTGGTTCTCATCTGTACTCTGTACTGGTCATAGTCTATGGAGAATGGGTAGCGTAAGGTTGAAGAGGATATCACCCTCTGTTTAGAAAAAAATTATGATTAACACTAAGGGCTGGTCTTTAACAATAAAGAAATTAGCTTTCAGCCTAATGGATCTCGCACTGTGGCATTTAAAGCATTTTTCTAGAACTTTGAAAAGAGCTTCCCATTCCTCATAGACTTTCCAAAATGCTCTAAAAACTGATATCGAATCACTCCCCAATAGAGTACGCAGACAAAAGTAATATTATGAACTGTTTCTCCTTTTGGTCGCCTTAGCACATTTAAAAAATACACATACAAATTTTGGACCTTTGTTCCCATTTGACGTACTTGGCAATTTAGTTGAGGATTCGGGCGGGCATCACTTGCGCAGAATGCAGAAAGCCAGGTAGAGGCTTTCCATCTTTTGCGCGGAGAGCTATAGAGGACCCCCAGATAGGTTCCATCATTTGCGCTAAACGGCGGTCTCTTTGAAATATACATCCTATTGTTTTCTGTAGTGTGGAATTTAGTTATAAACAGTGAATGGAGCTACGAGATGAAAACTCAATTCATTTTTAAGTCGATAGGCAATCATGATACCTTTAACACTTGAAATATAATCCATGCATCATTAGTGGGGCAATAAATATCCATTGTAAATTAGGTTAGGTTAGGTTAGGTTAGGTTAGGTTAGGTTAGGTTAGGTTAGGTTAAGTTAGGTTAGGTTAGGTTAGGTTAGGTTAGGTTAGGCATGACGGAATTACCGCTCTCAGGCTTACCTGGACTGGACCCTGCGCAAGTGATGGAAGGGGATTAGGATACCCTTGCAAACCTTTTTTGGAGGTCAGAAATTCTGCGCAAGTGATGGACGACCGAGGATTCTCCCTCACTTGCTATGGTAGTTTTATCTGTCCCTCCCTACATTATTCTCTCTTTACCAGATACCAAGTCTGATAGAATAGAACAGAATATTGTTTCATTTCATGGACATATACAGTAAATTTATCTCAATATTCAGACTTCAATTAAATTATTATGTGGATTAAAATTAAAGCAGCCATTCATACTGAATTTCACATTCATATATTCAGTTTTGTTTCATACAATCTTCACATTCACACCATTGGTTCCAGTTAGATACTCCAGCTTCCCGTGTTATATCACCGAAACCTTTGGTCTCCTAGTTGTAGGATAAGAAATCTCCAAGAGAGTAAAATGTCTTGGATATGAGAACCCCTCTTGTTTATCTATGGTAGTATCCCCTAACGTGTCATGAAAGTTCTCACTCTATTGTTACCAACCCCTCATATTTTTCTATGGTTAGTATCCCCTCACGTGTCTTGAAGGTTCTCCCTCTATTGTTGCCAACCCCTCATGTTTCTCTTTGATATTATCCCCTCACGTGTCTTGAAGGTTCTCCTTCTATTGTTGCCAACCCCTCATGTCTGTCTATGGTATAAATATAAATTCATATCTATACCATAGACATAGACAAATATGAATTGCTGCCTCTATGCTCATGTGATGCCCAGTGTTAATCACACCAAATAATAAATTCAAGAACCATATTTGATTCTCCCACCATTCGCAGCCATAAGCATTCCAGTAAGTAATATGGTAATGCCCCATACACGTACAGTGGTAATGAACCAGCCCCCCCCCCCACCGATACACGTACAGTGGTAATGACCCACCCGCCCACCCCATTCACGTACAGTAGTATTGACCCATCCGCCCGCCCATACACGTACAGTAGTATTGACCCACCCACCCGCCCATACACGTACAGTGGTAATGACCCACAAATGAATGAGTTGAACAACAGTGGCAGACTGTTTTCTCTTCCCAACTTGCACACAGAGCAGCGCGTATTGCAATTGAAAAATATTTCACTTACATACGTTTTATGCCTACATTAATTAAAAGTTTATATACTTTATAGGATAAGTGTGACTTTAGCCCATTGTTTCTAAATTGTTTGGTTTAGATTAGCACTGTACAAACAGTAGGTGGGTCAATACTACAGTGCTTGTATGGGTGGGCGAGTGAGTCAATACCACAGTACGTGTAGGGGTGGGCTGGTGGGTTAATACCTTGTACTGTACTGGCTCTCTCCCTTACTTTGTCTAATAAATCTACTGCACGGATTAATAGTCTATGGGGAATGAGTGTACGTGTAGGGTGAACACACAGTCCGGCCGATTGCTTAAACGGAGGATCGCCGGATGGACGAGATTTTTAGACACCGGGCGAACGCTCTTACAGATGTCTTTCATAAGATGACCTCAGTTGCAGCTTAGATATGGTTCAATAGATACTTGTACATACAACTGTACGTTTATGGTTGGGTGGGATGGTTACTACTACTACACGTGTATGGGTGGACGGGTGCGTCATACCATGTACGTTTATGGTTGGGTGGGATGGTTACTACTAATATACGTGTATGGGTGGGCGTGTCATCAACACTGCACGTGTATGGGTTGGCGAGTGAGTCATACAACTGTACGTGTATTTCTTGTCAAGTTTGGAGCCATTTGACAAAAAGTATCGGGAAAGTAAAATTCATGGGAGAATCTCAGATCCATTCAAAATATTCCCTCACGTGTCTTAAAGGTTCTCAATCTATTGTTACCAACCCCTCGTGTTTTTCTATGGTAGTATTCCTTTACTCACGTGTCTTGAAGGTTCTCCCTCTATTGTTGCCAACCCCTCATGTTTGTCTATCGTAGTTTCCCCTAACTGACATGTCTTGAAAGTTCCCACTTTCGTTCACTCTGGTGGTCTTGTTTGGGCAGAGGGTACGTTTTTAAAGCTTGTTTTTTTTCTCTTCCCAGGCCTCCGGATAGTATAGGGGATCCGGGTCTGTTTAGCCAGCAAAGACTTGACTGTCCAGTTAGTTGGTGTAAGTCTCCTTGGTCGTAGTAGTGCCGGTGGGCGACCGGATTGGGCCATGCTGCGGTTAGAGGGAAGGGGTTGCTATACCGAGGCCACTGATGGAGTGGGGGACTACCTATGTTTCTGTGACGCTGCTGTGAGAATCATAGTTTTGCTGTTGGTTGTTGGGGTGACTTTTACAAAAGAGGGAACATTTATTAAATGAAAAAAATTCATTTCAGCAAACAGTAAAGAAACTGGTTTGTGTAAAGTCTGAAGATGGTACCTTTGTTACTGAAAGGCCTTACTAAATGAAAAATTGTATTTAGTGGAGTATTTGATATATTTATATCATTAAACTATAAATTGAGTAAGAAAAGAGCTTAAAGAATAATAAAGAAACTATCTCCCAAGTGCAAGGAAACGCTTTGGGTCCCCAGCACCAACACAGTCAAGTGGAGAGAAGTTTCTCCTTTTGCCAGTCTCAGTGAAGGAGGTTGAGACTCCTAGGGTGAAAGGAGGGTTACTCGTCACTTGGATCGTTGAGCTCGAAAAGGCCTTCAGCGTGATGAGGATGTATAGAGGCCTCCAATATTGCCCTTGGCTAAGGGTAAAGCTGGAAAAGCAAGTCCAAATACCATGCTTTACGCATACCTGAATTACCGTTCTTAACTGGGCGACACTCTCGGTGACCCTTGCAGTGTCCCTGTCAATTCAGTAGCTGTTCAGGTTCCGTTTCTTGGAACCGATCCCTGGAACGAGTAATATGGCAGCTTACTACGAGCTTAGATACAGGATGAGACCTGCTTTAATGGATATGCTGACGACGTCACTGCGTCCAAATCAGCGAGGATCGTCAAACGGCCCCAACTCAAGCTGAATATGGTCATAGATCCGTGAACAGCCGGATGGAAGATCACGGTCTGACCCTCGCTCTCGGAGAAACACAGACGAGGTACTTACCAAGAAGCGAATCAACACTATCCTCCATTTGGGGTTAGAGAGGTGGCAGTTGAGACAACGCAGTTTGCGAAGTATGTTGGCGACGGTCAACTCCAAGATGACCTTCGGCGAGTAAATAGTGCACAAAGCCGCTAACGCTATCTCTTAGCAGGCTCATGGCAAATGTCGGAGGGCTAAAATCAAGTAAACGCCCCTTCTTGATGTCCGTGTCCCAGTCCGTGCATCTATACGGAGCGGAGATCTGTGCTCACGTTCTGCAGAAGAAGTGTTCCGGAATCGGCTATTCCGTGTTCAGTGTCAGGGAGCTCTTCGGATTATTTCGGCACAGTCTCCAAGCCGGCCATCCTGGTTATAGCCAGTGTCGTGCCTGTCGTGTTTCTCGCTAGGGAGTGACAGGCCAGATGATTAACCAAAGGTGGTTGGGGGCCGTCAGAGATGCTATTGTGACAGAAGAGCGAGATCGTTCGTTTCGACGCTGGCAGGCTGATTGGGAAACCAATCCAAGAGGACGTGGGATAGCGAGGCTCATCAGGGAAATTCGAGCTTGGATGGAATGAGGACATGAGGAAATAGGGTACTTTATGATCCAATTTCTCTCTGGCCATGCCATAGATACTTCCGCTCCTACCTGCACAAGATGAGGAAGACAAAGAGTACATGATTGCATATACTACCCTAGCGTGCAGGATAAAGCGAAACACATTTTTTTTTTTCATTGTGACCGTTGGGCCCTGAGAAGAGTCGCTCTGACTGCGGAGGTTCACGACTTCTATCCAGATCATTTTGTAGATGGCATTCTCCGAGGGGAAGACACCTGGAACCGTCTAGTCCGGTATGTTGAGGGTATACTTCGGGAAAAGAAAGCAGTTCTAGACTGCAAAATTAACGGTTTAGACTTGAAGGCAAACAACAAATAAGCATAGCCCAAACTAAATTAGTGGCTAGTAGAAGAGGTGTTTTTAATGGGTAGTTTGGGAAACCTAGAGTCCCACATCTCGTTCGTAAATGAATGTTTACCTCCTTGCTCAAAAAAAAAAAAAATGAAAAAAATGAAAAAAGATAGAAAGAAATAACTAACGAGCATCGAATCACTGCACTTGCCACATGCTACTGTATGGACCATGATGTAAGGATGTTTCTATGATATAATAGAATTAGGCGATAACCTAATATTGGCAATGCCTCCTTCTTCTTGTGTTTCAACCGTGAAGTTGGTTGGCAGCAGCTCTCCAATCATTCCTCTTTTCGCCTTCCTTTTTAGTTGGTGGTCTCATATCTCATATATATTGTAATATGTCTGAATATTTTATGTGCAAGAATTTGTTTTGAGTTATAAATCCGAAAAATGTACAACATATTACAAGTCATATTATTTTTAACACTTATAAGTTTTTACATGATAACATTTACAATTAAAATATACCAAATAACTTTAAACATTTACAATAATATCGAAAAACACATACAAACCATGAATTAGGACAAATTCGAAATTACCGTAATCAAGCCTAAAAATACCAACAAATTCTGAATTATACTACGCATATTTTGTAAGTAAGGCTTTACTATTAGAGACATACAGACAAGACAAGTGCTTTTTAACAGAGATATTATAAAACGCACAAGTAAAATATAGAAAAACTGTTAAAAAATCTCACTATAATAATAATGAACATATATAAAATATACTGCACACTAAAAATTACAATAAAATTAACTAAGACTATACAAGCAGTCTAACATCAAACAGCAAATTGGACTGCATGGTAAATTACTAGTTTTATATTCTTATAAATGTTGTAAATGTAAATATTTAAAGTTATTTGGTATATTTCAATTGTAAATGTTATTATGTAAAAACTTATAAATGTTACAAATAACATGAATTGTAATATGTTGTACTTTTTCTAATTTGTATCCTTAAAAAAATTCCTGCTCATAAAATATCCATAAGGAATAAATATAATGCAAATTAAATACTGCAATTTTTCCAAGACAGTGAGTCATATTTAGACTATTTACATAAATATGAACATTATTTAGAATAAAATATAATCAATATGGTACGGAGAGTATATAAAATAACTATCTTCTTTCATGAAGGGTTAAGAATTACCCAGTATAGGTTTTTATTTCTCTGTTGGACAATTTCTCTGTGCCTCAAGGCGAGCACTCGACAGCGGGCGCCCGGATTCAGACGCAATAATTTCTGACCGATTTCGCCACTCACTTATACCAAGATTTTTAGAAAAACCAGACACGGGAGAAAAAAATCAAAATTTATTTTAATATCTAAAGCTTCCTCACAAACGAAACTTGCCTGATCGAAAACCCTACATTCGGCAGGCGACCTTTTCATGTCATAACTTCATTCAAAAGGTTTAGTTTAAATAATTTATTTTAGAATGAAAACATTATTTTATTTCCAATTAATACTGTTGGCATATATGCCTAATTACCTTTTACTGTACAAAACTTGAAAATTATCTCTATCCCAATGTTGTTAAAATTCATTGTAACTGGAAAGAGACCATTATACATTTCTACTCTCTAGCTGTGATTTAGACCTTGTTGCCTTAGAAAAGATGGCGGCAATGCGTCAATTATGGTAATGCTTGGGTAAATGCCTATGCCTCTCCTATTTTGATCCTGTGTTCGTTGATGTAACCCCTCCGTACGTGATGGGTGGGCGGGTGATTCAATACCACAAAACGGGTGGTCGCTTTTTCAAAACACAAACAAAGACATTATCTGTAGTTTTATATAGAATATAAGCCTTCTACTTTCATTTCCTAATCACAATGTCCATCGAAATGAACCTCTTTGTCAGTTGGGTGTTTAACTAATTAAATTAATTGAAACAGCTAGTGTCTTTACAAAATAATTGAAACAGCTAGTGTCTTTACAAAATAATTGAAACAGCTAGTGTCTTTACAAAATAATTGAAACAGCTAGTGTCTTTACAAAATAATTGAAACAGCTAGTGTCTTTACAAAATAATTGAAACAGCTAGTGTCTTTACAAAATAATTGAAACAGCTAGTGTCTTTACAAAATAATTGAAACAGCTAGTGTCTTTACAAAATAATTGAAACAGCTAGTGTCTTTACAAAATAATTGAAACAGCTAGTGTCTTTACAAAATAATTGAAACAGCTAGTGTCTTTACAAAATAATTGAAACAGCTAGTGTCTTTACAAAATAATTGAAACAGCTAGTGTCTTTACAAAATAATTGAAACAGCTAGTGTCTTTACAAAATAATTGAAACAGCTAGTGTCTTTACAAAATAATTGAAACAGCTAGTGTCTTTACAAAATAATTGAAACAGCTAGTGTCTTTACAAAATAATTGAAACAGCTAGTGTCTTTACAAAATAATTGAAACAGCTAGTGTCTTTACAAAATAATTGAAACAGCTAGTGTCTTTACAAAATAATTGAAACAGCTAGTGTCTTTACAAAATAATTGAAACAGCTAGTGTCTTTACAAAATAATTCAAACAGCTAGTGTCTTTACAAAATAAAAATATCTCGAATGTAAAATCAATACATATTTCATTCTTAAAATGAAGTGTCATATCTAGATGTGTTTATAAAGTAATAACATCATAGATATGACATGATCTATGATGTGTTTATATAAAACATCTAGAAGTGTCATGATCTATGATGTGTTTATTATAAAGTAATAAACACATCATAGATATGACATGATCTATGATGTGTTTATTATAAAGTAATAAACACATCATAGATATGACATGATCTATGATGTGTTTATTATAAAGTAATAAACACATCATAGATATGACATGATCTATGATGTGTTTATTACTCCGACGTTACTTGTCGAAAATTCGACCGCAATAGCGGCGCTCTGAATGATACCTGTCGATTCATTGACATCAAGCAATCGTTTACAAACTATAATGTTAACTCGGTTATTTTTCGTAATAATACATCGTAATATTTATGAATCGATAGAGGAGATTCTATTTTACATCGCACACCTTTGGATTTCCTCTATTCCCTTGTGAGAAGAAAAAAAAAAAAAAGAAAAAAAACAGCTGATTTATACAACGCAGTTATTGTGTTAACAGTCTGTCAGTGTTTCAGAGAATTCATAGAGTACCTTTTTCAGTGTAGTAATAAACCTTATAATGTATATATTTTCTTTTTATATATAAAATTTGCAACAAAACTGCTATCTTGGTTTTTTTTATAGTGAAATAACTCTTACTAGCATAGTGTAAACTTTGAACAAAACTTGGGAAATTTTGATATTTTACAATACAATCAAGGATAACATCAACAATACTCAAGGTAGGCAAAAAAAAAAATCAAATATTGTTCTAATATAGCTTATTTTGTTTACTTTACATTGATATATAATACTTTAAGATTTTACTTATTTTTGTGTATGCTCAACATTTTTCTACAAAACGCTGCAAAGTAGCTAAAAAAGGCTGGACATTAAGGAGTGGACTACTGGACGCTGGGAGGGATACAACTTTTCTTTTATAACATATCAATTCTGGTTTACAAATTTACTCAGTTTTCATTTACAACAAGAAAAAATTGTATAGCAAAAGTAATAGTTTTGTAAAATAGCCATCATCTTTCCTAGTTTAGTTTGCAGTATCTTACCAATGCGTAAGAGGGGAGCAGGGGAGTGGTTGAGGCCCGAGTCCAGCGGACGGAGAAGTCTTCATTCCTGGGCGGAGCTTCAAGTCGGCAGCACAGAGACGGTGGAGTGTATACAGCACAGCTATTCGAGCAAGCTACGAAGTTCGACTTTCTATTGTACAAAACTTTATAAATTGTAAAAAACGTAATAATCTTTTAGGGAAGGGTCAGTCTATTTTTTTTAGTTGGTCCATCTGTCGATTTTTTAAAAATATACGATTGATCTGTTGTTCGAAAAATGAAATACATTCTACTGACGGGTGGGGTGTTGAGTGGCGTGGGGAAAGGAGTATGTACCAGCTCCTTAGGGACCATCCTGCAGCACGCAGGACTCGAGGTCACCTGTATCAAAATAGACCCTTACCTCAACGTCGACGCAGGCACCTTCTCTCCATATGAACATGGTGAGTCTAGTTCTGCTTCTCACATGTATTTTGTTTGTTTATATTTATAAGTGATAAGAAATAATTTTCTTTTCAAATTTTAAAATGGTTTATAGTAAATATTTTCTTCTGAAATATACTAATTAGTTTTTACCATACAATTATTACTGAATTTAATATAGTAGATTTTAAGCATGGAATCGTGATTTTTTTCAAATTATATGTACAATCCTTTTTCGTATGAAATTACTCCTTTGCTTCTTATATTCAGGATTATTTGTTAGATTTGTAGATTACAAATCTTTCTAAATTTTCTGTCGGCGCAGAATTAATCTGTACCCGAGTTAGAAGGTTGTTTTCTAAGAAACTAAGAGGTCTATGAAAACGCCAATCATACCATTATTTTCCTTGTTTAAATGTGCGTTAAGATATATGAATTTAAAATATTATTATAAGTTTTACAAATTTATATCTTTGTTGGAACAAAAAAGTACCAGAATTTTAACTAGTTTTCACTGTACATCAAATTTACACCGTTATTACTAATAAATTGCGTTCATGTAGTGCATTTATATTTTACGTGGTTGATAGGAATGTTTCATATAATTTTCATAAATTTTATAATTTTATGTTTTCAAGAAAAAAGGTTCTTATCCATTACATGATACGTTGTTTTCTTGGTTTCTAGAGGTCGTAAAATTAATTATTTGGTCACGTTTTAATCCTTATCACACATATATAGTTACGATACATCATTTTCATTTGTGTAATTGAATGCAGTGATTTTAAATCAATTTAAATCAATATAAATTAACTTTTAATTGATACATTTAAATAAATCAATATAAAAGCACCACATTTAAATAAAGATATGAAAATGATGTATCGTAACTATACATGTGTGATAAGGATTACAACGAGATCAATTAATTCATTTTATAACCTCTAGAAGCGACAAAAAATAATGTTTCATATATTTGTTAAGAACTTTTTTCTTGAAAACATAAAATTACAAAATATATAAAACTTCTAGAAAACATTCCTATCAACCACGTAAAATATAAATGCACTACATGAACGAAATTTATTAGTAATAACGGTGTAAATTTGATGTACAGTGAAAACTAGTTAAAATTCCGGTACTTTTTTGTTCCAACTAAGATAACAGTTATTAGATCTCATAATATAAGGTTAAGTTCATATGATATAACGCACAATTGAACGAGAAAAACTATGGTCTGGTTCGAGTTTTCATAGGCCTCTTTAGTTTCTTAGAAAACAACCTTCAAACTCGGGGCACATAATTTCTGCGGTGAAAGAAGCATTATATTCTCATCATTTTTTACATTATTAAAGTTTACCATTATTGATTTGAGACTTAAAACCTAACAAAGTCAATAAAGATGACAAAAACGTAATTTAAAGACGGAACGTATTTTAAAATCCTGTTTTTAATATCAGTGTTCCGTCATTGTACGAGTGTTAAACTGGAGCGACGTTTCTTGTGCTACGGCTCTGGCATATGTAATAAAACGGTCCTTGCTCACCGGATGGTTTTTAAGCGAAAATCCTGTATGTAACATCAGAGTTCCGTCATTGTACGAGTGTTAAACTGGAGCGACGTTTCTTGTGCTACGGCTCTGGCATATGTAATAAAACGGTCCTTGCTCACCGGATGGTTTTTAACCGAAAATCCTGTATGTAACATCAGAGTTCCGTCATTGTACGAGTGTTAAACTAAAGCGACGTTTCTTGTGCTGCGGCTCTGGCATATGTAATAAAACGGTCCTTGCTCACCGGATGGTTTTTAACCGAAAATCCTGTTTTTAATATCAGTGTTCCGTCATTGTACGAGTGTTAAACTGGAGCGACGTTTCTTGTGCTACGGCTCTGGCATATGTAATAAAACGGTCCTTGCTTACTGGATGGGTTTTAACCGAAAATCCTGTATGTAACATCAGAGTTCCGTCATTGTACGAGTGTTAAACTAGAGCGACGTTTCTTGTGTTACGGCTCTGGCATATGTAATAAAACGGTCCTTGCTCACCGGATGGTTTTTAACCGAAAATCCTGTATGTAACATCAGAGTTCCGTCATTGTATGAGTGTTAAACTAGAGCGACGTTTCTTGTGCTACGGCTCTGGCATTTGTAATAAAACGGTCCTTGCTCACCGGATGGTTTTTAACCGAAAATCCTGTATGTAACATCAGAGTTCCGTCATTGTACGAGTGTTAAACTAGAGCGACGTTTCTTGTGCTACGGCTCTGGCATATGTAATAAAACGGTCCTTGCTCACTGGATGGTTTTTAACCGAAAATCCTGTTTTTAATATCAGTGTTCCGTCATTGTACGAGTGTTAAACTAGAGCGACGTTTCTTGTGCTACGGCTCTGGCATATGTAATAAAACGGTCCTTGCTCACCGGATGGTTTTTAACCGAAAATCCTGTATGTAACATCAGAGTTCCATCATTGTACGAGTGTTAAACTAGAGCGACGTTTCTTGTGCTACGGCTCTGGCATATGTAATAAAACGGTCCTTGCTCACCGGATGGTTTTTAACCGAAAATCCTGTATGTAACATCAGAGTTCCGTCATTGTAGGAGTGTTAAACTAGAGCGACGTTTCTTGTGCTACGGCTCTGGCATATGTAATAAAACGGTCCTTGCTCACCGGATGGTTTTTAACCGAAAATCCTGTATGTAACATCAGAGTTCCGTCATTGTACGAGTGTTAAACTGGAGCGACGTTTCTTGTGCTACGGCTCTGGCATATGTAATAAAACGGTCCTTGCTCACCGGATGGTTTTTAACCGAAAATCCTGTATGTAACATCAGAGTTCCGTCATTGTACGAGTGTTAAACTGGAGCGACGTTTCTTGTGCTACGGCTCTGGCATATGTAATAAAACGGTCCTTGCTCACCGGATGGTTTTTAACCGAAAATCCTGTATGTAACATCAGAGTTCCGTCATTGTACGAGTGTTAAACTGGAGCGACGTTTCATGTGCTACGGCTCTGGCATATGTAATAAAAAGGTCCTTGCTCACCGGATGGTTTTTAACCGAAAATCCTGTATGTAACATCAGAGTTCCGTCATTGTACGAGTGTTACACTGGAGCGACGTTTCTTGTGCTACGGCTCTGGCATATGTAATAAAACGGTCCTTGCTCACCGGATGGTTTTTAACCGAAAATCCTGTATGTAACATCAGAGTTCCATCATTGTACGAGTGTTAAACTGGAGCGACGTTTCTTGTGCTACGGCTCTGGCATATGTAATAAAACGGTCCTTGCTCACCGGATGGTTTTTAACCGAAAATCCTGTTTGTTGTTAATCGTACGCTGAAAAAGTCGTTTATGTCCGTTGTGGCCTATTAGAGTATATACTTTTATGTATAATATAGGCTACTTAGGTAATGACATTTTAGTAAACATTGATAACTATAACAACCAGTTAATCTAGCCGTTTCGCTACACGAAAAACGCTAAACGCATGGGTTTATATTTCAATAGTTTGGTTTGAAATAATAATCGTACCTTGACACTTCAAATGCCATCTGTTAAGTGAAGAACTGGTCTAGTAGAGTTTCACAAATTTAAATGTAAAAAATATATAAAAATGCTATATATTTATAAAAATAAAAACAAAAAAAAAACAATTTGAGAGTCTGCAGAGGCTGTCGGTTATGTTGGTTTTAATCCCATAAGAACAATGTTATTTGCGAATCGGAAATACGACCACGCGTATCCAAAGTATATAGTTATTTTTTTACGTATTTTTTTAGTTGAAGAATGAAATTGTACTTTGTAATTTATTTGCTAATTTGTAATTAGTTTTATATAAAAATATTTAGTTTGAAGTTTTAATTTTCACTTATTTTTCAAAACTAGGCGTGTGTATTAAAAATATCAAAAGCAAACTCTACGCGCAATAAAATAACGTTTAAAATGACACCTCATGCAGAAATTTTGGTCAATAAGTAACGAAAAAATATGGATTCGCAAATAATATTGTTCTTATGGGGTTAAAACCAACATGGCCGAGAGCCTCTGCAGACTCTTAAATGCCATTTTTCACTATTTTAAGGTGGTCCAAATGGTTTCGGTGAGTTAATTATTTTCTAATTTGATAGTCAATATTAGTTAAGTACCTTCCCTTGAAACAGGATATATATATATATATATATATATATATATATATATATATATAACCACTATATTACAACTTGTGGCTTTATGAAGTGGTGAATTTAACTAATTTTAAATCAGCACCAAGACAAAACCGTTCAAAGTACAAATTTAATTTTTTATTACTACGTTTTTTTCGTATAACTTAAAGATCTAAGATGTTTTTTATTTGAAAAAATGTATAATTTTAAATGTGAAATTAAGATTATAATTTATAATTTTAAATGTGAAATTAAGGTTATAAAATTCACTAAAACTAATTGTATCTTAACCTAATCATTTATTGGGGCACAATTAAACTTCTTAAATGTCATAAAAAATGCAAAAATATTGTAATTATATTAACACAAATAACAATTTCAGCACTATTTCATTTGCTACAAAACATTGGAATAACCTCAGATGGACTTAAACGTGTTTAGGTTTCTATGAGGTTGTACCATCAAATAAATATTAATGTTTCGTTTTGAAATAGGATTGACGATCTCATTAAATAGACATTAATTAAATTGACATTAAATAATAATTAATTACAGTTTGGGCCTTTTCCGTTCATTCACAAAAAACTACTTTTTCCGTTATTTCACTACCACTAACTTTTTTATAGCAATTAGGTTAGGTGGCTACTAAAGTTGATCACAAACTGGTAAATCCAATGATTGACTTACCACCGAATGTGCTCTCCGTGTGTAAGTTCTTGGAAAGCGATAAGATAAGGCCAGTGACATCGGATTCCTAGCTGATAAGGAATACCACAGTGGACGTAAAAATGATTGGGGACCAGTTTTTAGAGCAATATAATATTTATCAAGCAGTAGTTAATTAACGAAAACATAAAAAAGGTAGTGGTAGTGAAGTAATGGAAAAGATCATAAAGTTTTATAGTTAACTGGTCGGTAGCGTAGTTGGATAGAACCAGCTTCATTAGCTAAAGGTTTGATCATAATAAGAGTCATAACAAATGTTGAAAGGGATCAGCAGTTAACCACCAACTGTTAATTTGTCATCGGGCTCAATCATTCATTTGCAAATCATGACACTTTCTAAAAAATAGTCGGCCTTAGTTTGTAACAATAACTGCATTATCCTATCAACACTTATTCGAATTCCTTATCTTATTGGTTTTGTTATTATAAATTGGTCGTTAGCGTAGTTGGTTAAATCCCAGCTTCACGTGCTAAAGGTTCTCAGTTCGATCCCTATCAGAGTCAATACATTTTGAGAAGGATTAGCTGATAATCACCGGCTGTTCATTTGTCATTGGGCTATTAATTAATGACACTTTCTAAGGAATAGTCGGCCTTAGTATGTAACAATGACTACATTCGCTCATCTACACTCATCACACTCATTCGAAATCCATATTCGCCCATATCTTGACGATTGGCGTCTTATGAATAAATAAATAAAAAATAAATAAATATTATCAGCGTCTTGCAAATAAATAAATAAAAAATGAATGGTTAAAAATAGTTTATTTTCCGTTTTATTATATTTATCTTATTATTACTGACATTTTTCTCAAAAATCAATTCAAATATTTCAAAATATCTAATTTTGATTTTTAATAATTAATAATTTGTTTTACATACCTTAACATAAATTTATAACCAAGGAGACTCAATTCGTACATTTTTTAGTAGTTTGTGGTAAGAATTAATTTTTACATCACATTTTAAATATCTGTGTTGAACAAAAAAAGAAATAGTAATATATTATCCGAGCAACACCGTGTCAGACCACCGAGCAAGTACAGCACGCAGACAGACATTGCACCCTATTTTTGCACCAGGTAGTAGCGGCACGCTTGTCCACATAACATTTTTAACATATTAATGATCTTAATTATATTTAGGTGGTTATAGATCTTTCTTACTGTTAGAAAGAGTAAGGACTTGGTAATATCATGGAATTGTGTTTATTGATCACTAGCTGTTAAATAAACATAAATGAAATGAAATCTTTTGAAATAGACTACGTAAAATCATCGGGTGTTTTTACTTATCAACGCAATTGCGATGAGTGAGCTACTGTAAATGGATTTACATTTATTATTTTACTTTATACAGTTTATCTCCCAATATTTTATTCTAAAGTCACAGGCCGAAGACAGAGGCTGAATGCTGAAATCGTGAAGTTACTTTTGATATCTCATGTCAATAGGGATGGAAAATATTTTCAACAAATCGATATATCGAATTAACTATATACTGTATATTGTGAACCAAATATCGATCTAACGATAATATCAGAAGAAAAAAAGAATAGGTAACTGATATATCGAATTGTAAATGATTTATCTGTGTTATAAATTATACATGAACACTTGTTATGACCAAAAATATACTCATGTTTTGCTGTCACTATTTAGAATAGCCTATTGAATGTAAAGATTAAATACGTTTATCTACACGAAACTAGATGTGGTCTGAGGGTTGAATGAAAAAAAAAAAATAGGAATAATTAAATTTTTAATTTTCCTCGCCAGTTTACATGGGCCTACAGGCCTGTGCGTCAACTTTATCCAACGAATGAAGTACCGACCGTTGGCTCTGTGGGGATTCGAACCTTGGACCTTGCCCTCCGCAGAACCTAGCCACCGAGCCACCTGTCGGAACTTCACTCGTTGAATAAAGTTATTATTATTATTATGTTAGTTATAAGTACAATTATAAAGTATAATTGTGTTAATTATAAAAGAATAATATAGAGTCAGCATTGCCAACTCACACACAACTTCATTTATCCGTTCCAGCCACTGGTCTACAATAAACTACATTAGAGTGCGTTAACCACACGTAAAAAAACTAAATAAAGTTACTTTATTATTTCAATGCATGTTTTGTACGCATAAGAACCCATTAAATGTGTTTTTTTCCGAAACGTGATGATTTTGAGAGAGATAATAACGTCAATATTTATTAGTATGATATATCGGACCATAATATCGATATGGCCAATATTACTGTATCGAAAGAAAATATCGATACTAATATATCGATATATCGAAATATATTTATCGATATTTCCGATATATCGTTGCCATACCTAACAAGCCGATAACCTTTTTTAAGCCAGGCAGAATGAGTTGTCCTCTAGATGTTTGAGAGCCATAAAGAATGGGATAACTAAGGGAGGGTGGGGGTGAGTTCGTCAGTTGCAACAATCTCCTTCCTTTTGGACAAACTGAAACTAATTTATCGCTAGGCCGTTGGCCTCATAACAATAGTCTTTTGATAATAGCTGAATTGTTTCGAAGGAAACAGCTCGAAAGGTCAGAAAAAACTTGAGGGTTGATATGGCGTATTCTAGAACCAAAAGAAATGTTCTAAAGATGTCGTGCTTATTTAGATTCTCTATTTTGTAGAAACAGTTTGACGCTATAAATGGCTAAATATTTTTTCATTAAAATTTATTAGAAATCGTTGTAAATGGTGTAGTAAGTTGATAGTAATTATCTATTTGTCAAATTACTGGTTTACGTTACTTGCTAATAAAAAAATTTGAATTAAATTATTTTAATTAAAAGTGATTGGGCTGATTGAATTTTAAACCTAGTTGGACTATTGTTAAATACGTGTGGCTTACTCATTTAAAGAATAATTTCAAGGACGTCATTCACATTTAATTGACATTAAAAAAGCCCGATATTGTCATAATTTCAGCTAATAGTTGTCATGATTGCGCCTAGGGCTTGTAATCCCACGATCGAAAAACTCCCATCGGGCAGCCGCCACTGTTCTCTCAAACATCTACAGGCTTATTCGTATAATAAGCCAACAAACTGCCCCTACACGTACAATGATACTGTCCCGCCCACCCGCTCCTACACGTACATTGGTACTGCAACCCACCCCTAAATGTACAGCGGTACTTACCCACCCACCCGCCCCTACACGTACAGTGGTACTGACCCACTCACCCACCCTTACACGTACAGTGGTACTGACCCACCCACCCGACCCTACACGTACAGTGGAACTGACTCAGCCACCCACCCCTATACGTAAATTGGTACTGACCCTCCCACCCGCCCCTAAACGTACGGTGGTACTTACCCAACAAACCGCCCCTACACGTACAGTGGTACTGACCCACTCGCCCACCCCTAAACGTACAGTGGTACTGACCAACTTGCCCACCCCTTCACGTACAGTGGTACTGACCCACTCGCCCAACCCTACACGTACGGTGGTACTGACCCACCCATCCGCCCCTAAACGTACAGAAGTACTATCGACCCAATCGCCCCTACACGTACAATGGTACTGACCCACAGGCCGGCCCCTACACGTAAAGTGGTACTGATCCATTCGCCCGTCCCTAGACATACAGTGGTACTGACCCATTCGCCCGCCCCTACACGTACAGTGCTACTGACCCACTCGCCCACCCCTACACGTACAGTGGTACTGACCAACTCGCCCACCCCTACACGTACAGTGGTACTGACCCACTCGCCCACCCCTACGCGAACAATGGTACTGACCCACCCACCCACCCATAAACGTACAGTAGTACTTACCCACCCAACCGCCCCTACACGTACAGTGCTACTGACCCACTCGCCCACCCCTACACGTACAGTGGTACTGACCAACTCGCCCACCCCTACACGTACAGTGCTACTGACGCCCCTACACGTACAGTGGTACTGACCCACTCGCCCACCCCTAAACGTACAGTGGTACTGACCAACTTGCCCACCCCTTCACGTACAGTGGTACTGACCCACTCGCCCAACCCTACACGTACGGTGGTACTGACCCACCCATCCGCCCCTAAACGTACAGAAGTACTATCGACCCAATCGCCCCTACACGTACAGTGGTACTGACCCACAGGCCGGCCCCTACACGTAAAGTGGTACTGATCCATTCGCCCGTCCCTAGACATACAGTGGTACTGACCCATTCGCCCGCCCCTACACGTACAGTGCTACTGACCCACTCGCCCACCCCTACACGTTCAGTGGTACTGACCAACTCGCCCACCCCTACACGTACAGTGGTACTGACCCACTCGCCCAACCCTACGCGAACAATGGTACTGACCCACCCAACCACCCATAAACGTACAGTGGTACTTACCCACCCAACCGCCCCTACACGTACAGTGCTACTGACCCACTCGCCCACCCCTACACGTACAGTGGTACTGACCAACTCGCCCACCCCTACACGTACAGTGGTACTGACCCACTCGCCCAACCCTACGCGAACAATGGTACTGACCCACCCAACCACCCATAAACGTACAGTGGTACTTACCCACCCAACCGCCCCTAAACGTACAGTAGTACTATCGACCCAATCGCCCCTACACGTACAGTGGTACTGACCCACAGGCCGGCCCCTACACGTAAAGTAGTACTGATCCATTCGCCCGTCCCTAGACATACAGTGGTACTGACCCACTCGCCCAACCCTACACGTACGGTGGTACTGACCCACCCATCCGCCCCTAAACGTACAGTAGTACTATCGACCCAATCGCCCCTACACGTACAGTGGTACTGACCCACAGGCCGGCCCCTACACGTAAAGTGGTACTGATCCATTCGCCCGTCCCTAAACATACAGTGGTACTGACCCACTCACCCACCCCTACATGTACAGTGGTACTGACCCACTCGCCGGCCGCTACACGTACAGTGGTACTGACCCACTCGCCCGCCGCTACATGTACAGTGGTACTGACCCACACGCCCGCCCCTATACTTACAGTGGTACTGACCCATTTGCCCGCCTCTTCACGTACAGTGGTACTGACCCACTCTTACACCCCTACACGTACAGTGGTACTGACCCACTCGCCCACCCTACACGTACAGTAATACTGACCCAACCACCCACCCCTAAATGTACAGTGGTACTTACCCACCTAACCGCCCCTACACGTACAGTGGTGTTGACCCACTCGCCCGCCCCTACACGTACATTGGTACTGACCCAACTACCCGCCCCTACACGTACAGTGGTACTGACCCACCCCCTCTAAACGTACAGTGGTACTAACCCACTTACCCGCCCCTACACGTACAGTGATACTGACTCACTCGCCCACCCTTACACGTACATTGGTACTGACCCACTCACCCGCCCTTACACGTACAGTGGTACTGACCCACCCACCCATAAATGTATAGTGGTACTTACCCACCCACCCGCCCCTACACGTACAGTGGTACTGACCCACTCGCCGGCCCCTACACATAAAGTGGTACTGACCCACTCGCCCGCACTTACACGTACAGTGGTACTGACCCACTCGCCCGCCCTTACACGTACAGTGGTACTGACCCACTCGCCCGCCCTTACACGTACAGTGGTACTGACCCACTCGCTCGCTCCTAAACGTACAGTGGTACTGACCCACTCACCCGCCCCTACACGTACAGTGATACTGACCCACTCGCCCACCCCTACACGTACAGTAATAATAACCTACCCACCCACCCCTAAACGTACAGTGGTACTTAACCAACCACACACCCCTACGCGTACGTTGGTACTGACCCACTCGCCAGCCCCTACACGTACAGTGGTACTTACTTACTCGCCCACCCGTACACGTACAGTGGTACTGACCCACCCCTACACGTACAGTGGTCCTGACCTACCTACCCACCCCTAAACGTACAGTAGTACTTATCCACCCACCCTCCCCTACACGTACAGTGGTACAGAGTCACTCGTCCGCCCCTACACGTACAGTGGTACTGACCCACTCGCCCGCCCTACACGTAATGTGGTACTGACCCACTCACCTGCCTCTACACGTAAAGTGGTACTGACCCACTCGACCGCCCCTACACGAAGAGTGGTATGACCCACCCACCCATAAACGTACAGTGGTACTTACTCAGCCACACGCCCCTACTCCTACAGTAGTACTGACCCACTCGCCCGCCGCTACATGTACAGTGGTACTGACCCACACGTACATTTATTACCACAGTACGTGTATGGGTGGGCGGGTTAGTAATACAGGCAATAATTGATTTGATAGTTTTAATAATTCATTAAAACTATATAAATTAATTAACCCACCCACCCACCCTTACACGTACTGAGATAATGACCCACCCACCCACCCAAACATGTACTGTGGTAATGACCCACCCGCCCACCCATACATGTACTGTGGTAATTACCCACCCGCCCACCCATAAACGTACTGAGATAATGACCCACCCACCCACCCAAACATGTACTGTGGTAATGACCCACCCGCCCACCCATACACGTACTGTGGTAATGACCCACCCACCCACCCACCCATACACGTAACGTGGTAATGACCCACCCACCCACCCATACACGTACTGTGGTATTGACCCACCCGCCCATCCATACACGTTCTGTGGTATTAATATGACAATATCACTGTATGTGTAAGGGTGGGCGGGTGGGTCAATATTACTGTACGTGTATGAGTGGGCGGGTGGGTCAATATCACTGTACGTGTATGGGAGGGCAGGTGTAGGTGGACGATGTCCAGCTTAATAAAAATTGTACTTTTCAGGTCATATCACAGTACCTGTATGGGTGGGCGGGTGGGTCATATCACAGTACCTGTATTGGTGGGCGGGTGGGTCATATCACAGTACCTGTATTGGTAGGCGGGTGGGTCATATCACAGTACCTGTATGGGTGGACGGGTGGGTCATAATACAGTACCCCTACACGTACAGTAGTACTGACCCATTTGCCCGCCTCTTCACGTACAGTGGTACTGACCCACTCGCACACCCCTACACGTACAGTGGTACTGACCCACCCAACCACCCCTAAACGTACAGTGGTACTGACCCACTCGCCCAACCCTACACGTACAGTGTACTGACCCACTCGCCGGCCCCTACACGTACAGTGGTACTGACCCACTCGCCCGCCCCTACACGTACAGTAGTACTGACCCACTCACCCGCCCCTACATGTACAGTGGTACTGACCCTCACGCCCGCCCCTACACGTACAGTGGTACTGACCCACTCACCCGCTCCTACACGTACAGTGGTACTGACCCATTTGCCCACCCCTACACGTACAGTGGTACTGACCCACACGCCCGCCCCTACACGTACAGTAGTACTGACCCACTCACCCGCCCCTACATGTACAGTGGTACTGACCAACTCGCCCACCCCTACACGTACAGTGGTACTGACCCATTTGCCCACCTCTTCACGTACAGTGGTACTGACCCACTCGCCCGCCCCTACACGTACAGTGGTACTGACCCACTTGCCAACCCCTACACGTACAGTGGTACTGACCCATTTGCCCACCTCTTCACGTACAGTGGTACTGACCCACTCGCCCGCCCCTACACGTACAGTGGTACTGATCCATTTGCCCGCCCCTACACGTACAGTGGTACTGACCCATTTGCCCGCCTCTTCACGTACAGTGGTACTGACCCACTCGCCCACCCCTACACGTACAGTGGTACTGACCCACCCACCCACTCCTAAACGTACAGTGGTACTTACCCATCCACCCGCCCCTACACGTACAGTGGTACTGACCCACTCACCCGCCCCTACATGTACAGTGGTACTGACCCACTCACCCGCCCCTACACGTACAGTAGTACTGACCCACTCGTCCGCCCCTACGTGTACAGTGGTACTGACCCACACGCCCGCCCCTACACGTACAGTGGTACTGACCCACTCGCCCGCCCCTACACGTACAGTGGTACTGACCCACACGCCCGCCCCTACATGTACATTGGTACTGACCCACTCGCCTGCCCCTACACGTACAGTGGTACTGACCCACTCGCCTGCCCCTACACGTACAGTAGTACTGACCCACTCGTCCGCCCCTACGTGTACAGTGGTACTGACCCACACGCCCGCCCCTACACGTACAGTGGTACTGACCCACTCGCCCGCCCCTACACGTACAGTGGTACTGACCCACACGCCCGCCCCTACATGTACATTGGTACTGACCCACTCGCCTGCCCCTACACGTACAGTGGTACTGACCCACTCGCCCGCCCCTACATGTACAGTGGTACTGACCCACTCGCCCGCCCCTACACGTACAGTGGTACTGACCCACTCGCCCGCCCCTACACGTACAGTGGTACTGACCCACTCGCCCGCCCCTACACGTACAGTGGTACTGACACACTCACCCGCCCCTACACTTACAGTGGTACTGACACACTCACCCGCCCCTACACGTAATGTGGTACTGAGGGGTACAGTGGTTACTTACAATGAGAGTAGTTAAGATGCCTTAAGATGCTAACTCTCATTGTAAGTAAACATATTAAAATCTCAAAATGTGATATGAAATTTTGAAAATTATTTTATAAATACAATCATTTTTTTCATCGTCCAATATATTTACTGAATTAGAACCAAGTAAAAAAAGAATAACTTTACTGGGATTAATTATTTTTATTTTAAAAGAATATTGCCTCTTTAGTTTAAAATATATAACCCAGATAAAAACATGTTTTTTTTTTCAAACAAAATTTACAGTCAAAACACATTTTGTGTTGATTTGTTACATATACTGCTAAAATATAAGCATTATTACTGCTAGGTTGAAAATGTCCCACTATACTTACATACAACACGGTAACAATAATAATATAATATAACTCACCGCTCGCCCCTACACGTATGTACAGTGGTAATTACCCACCATACACCTCATACAAGTAGGTAGGAATCACCCACCCACAAAAACTTACAATATAGCCACCCCACCCACCTTACATACACTTTCATGCATTATAGCTCCCCCTCCTACCTTGCACACACTTTCATGATACTCCACACTCCCTCCTTGCACGTACCTTCATTATAGCTCACCCTCCCTCCTTGCACACACTTTCATGATACTCCACACTCCCTCCTTGCACGTACCTTCATTATAGCTTCCCCTCCTACCTTGCACACACTTTCGTGACACTTCACACTCCCTACTAGCACGTACCTTCATTATAGCTCACCCTCCCTCCTTGCACACACTTTCGTGACACTTCACACTCCCCACTAGCACAAACCTTCATTATAGCTCCCCCTCCTACCTTGCACACACTTTCATGATACTCCACACTCCCTCCTTGCACGTACCTTCATTATAGCTCCCCCTCCCACCTTTCACACACTGTCATGATACTCCACACTCCCTCCTTGCACGTACCTTCATTATAGCTCACCCTCCCTCCTTGCACACACTTTCGTGACACTTCACACTCCCCACTAGCACAAACCTTCATTATAGCTCCCCCTCCTACCTTGCACACACTTTCATGATACTCCACACTCCCTCCTTGCACGTACCTTCATTATAGCTCCCCCTCCCACCTTTCACACACTTTCATGATACTCCACACTCCCTCCTTGCATGTACTTTCATTATAGCTCACCCTCCCTCCTTGCATACACTTTCATGATACTCCACAGTCCCTCCTTGCACATACTTTCATTATAGCTCACCCTCCCACCTTGCACACACTTTCATGATACTCCCTCTTTGCACGTACTTTCATTATAGCTCACCCTCTCTCCTTGCACACACTTTCATGACACTTTACATTCCCTCTTTGCACAAACCTTCATTATAGCTCACCCTCTCTCCTTGCACACATTTTCGTGACACTTCACACTCCCTACTAGCACAAACCTTCATTATAGCTCTCATCCACCCTCCTTGCACAAACCTTCATATTAGCTCACCCTCCCTCCTTGCACACACTTTCGGGACACTCGCACAACCTACTAGCACAAACCTTCATTATAGCTCACCCTCCCTCCTTCTACAAACCTTCATTATAGCTCATCCATCCTCCTTGCACATACATTCATGACACCCTCTCCATCCTTTCATAAACTTTCATAATCATTGCACTTCCGTCCTTGCAAATGCAGGATGATAGGTTATCCTCATGAAACGTTCGACTACATTTCAGGCTTAAAGGTACGTCTTTCTGCTACGTTTACTTTGATCAAACGTTATTTTGATTCATACAATATAAGTACTTGTAAAAAAATATTGCATTTTATTTTTTCTGAAAGTAACACGTAATATTTATAGGTCCCTTTATCAAGAGACCCTATAACCCAGTGCTCCTAGCGGCTATACGGCCAAGAATATCATATCGTATCCACGAATAAAAAGCTTAGAGTCACATGTCAAACCCAAATTCATTAGAAACAATATGGAATTTGTTCCATAAGAAATTCCAAAGCTGAACACCAAATTGAAAAACGGTGACAGAATTATTATAAATTATTAACTTTGGGTCTATAATATAAGCATTATAAAAATTAGGAAGAAAACAAATTCAAAGTTTATTGTAAAATTGAAATTTTCTGAGATTATTATTATTAAATGTACATTATTATTAAGTTATTAACAAATGTTTCATATCAATAGATAAATCATAAACTTAATGATGCTATTAACAAATCAGCTGTATCATGATAACTGTTGTCTTTTTCGGACACATCTAAAAATTATCAACCCCTTTTTACACATAAACAAACTTAAGTTTGTTATCTATCACGTAAGGCCGTACAAAGAAATTGGGGGGGGGGGGGTTGGTTGGTAGCCTAGTTTAAGAAACGAGCGAGAACTACCCTCTAAGTACAGTCAGCTTAAATTTACCCTATATTGCGTATTTATTTCGCTTTATAGGATTGCGTTATTTCTCAAATGTTTGTATGAAAAATTTTTTTCACATTTTGAGAGTAAATTCTTTTATTTTAATAGAAAAAAGCCAATGTACATGTATGGGTGGGCGGGTGGGTCAATGCCACGTACGTGTATGGTTGAGCGGGTGGGTCAATGCCACTGTACGTGTATGGGCGGGCAGGTGGGTCAATGTCACTGCACGTGTAAGTCGAAATACCAAGGTACGTGTATGGGTGGGCGGGTGGGTCAATACCATGGTACGTGTATGGGTGGGTCAATACCAAGGTACGCGTATGGGTGGATGGGTGGTTTTAGATATAGGCTATGTTAGTAAGTACACCTGAAGACGACAGGAGCCTGTTATATCTAGCTCAAGATACCGAGCCGATAAGACGCTCCGCAGTATCGCTGCATTCTCAACTATACTCGCACGCCTATACTTGTTTACTCACGTGTTGTGCACACTATTTTAATTGTTTGTTGAGCTTCTTTTTATTTATATGTACATTGTATAACGCAAATATGTCTCTCTGTAGTGTTTGTAACAAATCCTGTGTCAGTGGTAAAAGTGAAATTATCAAGTGTAGTGGTTCATGCGGTGGTTTATTTCACGTCGCGTGCATTGATGATTTAGCGACAAAAAAACCCGGTCTAGCCGCGAGTGGAAGTGTAAAAGCTGCCGACTTTCATCCTTTTCACAAAGTAGTGACAGTTCTACCAACGAAGAATCGACTAAGGACTTCTTGTATACTTTTATGCAAGAATTTAAAAATGAGGTGTTTGGAGAGCTAAAACCTTTCAGAGCGGAACTATCCGAGCTTTCTGCAGCTGTGAAATTTATCTCTGACAAATTAGATACATCGAACAGTCTTATGGAAGATATCAAGAGTGAACTTGCAGCAGTGAAGAAGGAAAATATGGAGCTCCGCATCAAGAATGATAGGATGACTGGTGAAGTTGGTGATCTGAGGGAAAGACTACGCTCTCTCGAACAGTACACACGCAAAAACAACGTGGAAATCAGCGGGATACCTGTGACATCCCAGGAGAACGTTGCTGCCATCATCAAGGACGTGGGACGAGTTCTTGGGGTGGAATTTCAAGAGGACCTGGTCACCGCCGCCCATAGGATTCCCTCCTTCAAACAAGATCGCAGCCCATCTATTGTGGTCCAGTTTGTAAGCAAGTCGACCAGGGATGCCATGCTTATGAAATACAGGGAAAAGAAGACACTAACTGCAAACCAGGTGAATCCATCTTTCCGCGCACATAAAGTTTATATTAACGAGCATCTTTCGCCTGCTAATAAAGTATTTTTAAGTAAACTTAAGCAAAAGTGTAAGGAGGCAGGATTTGCCTATGTGTGGGTCCGTGATGGGAAGTTTTTTGTAAGAAAATCGGCTGGTGAAAAATGTTTAAAAATAAACAGCTATGAGGAATTTGATAAGATCAAATAAGAGATTAGTTGTAAATAGATTTCTAGCTTCTTTAAATATTTTTCTTATTTTTCTCTTATCTATGTTATTGTGTGTATATATCTTGTAGTATATTTTTCGTTATATGTCTAATAATGTAAATTTAAATGATTTCTTTTGTCCTGTAACATATAAAGCCGATTTTAGCCTTATTTACACCAACATAAGAAGTCTAAGAAGTAATTTTAATAGTTTCATTCTAGAATTTAATAATATTAAAGAAATTCCTCAAATTGTAGTTTTAAGTGAAATATGGATAGGATCTAATGAAGTAAACTTATATAACTTACCGGGTTTCAAATCTTTCTCAAAGTGTAATGACCAATACAGAGCAGGTGGTATTATTTGTTTTGTTGACTGCTCACTCGAAGTTAGCCAATTAACACTTAATATGTTCACAGCTGATGCATTACTTCTCGATATAAAAATAAACAGTACCTACTTTAAATTACTATGTTTGTATCGATTTCAATTTTATCCAGTAAATCAATTTTTGGATGAATTAACTCTTTTACTTGATAATTTGCCAAATAACATTATTTTGATTGGAGATGTAAATATAAATTTATTGGTAAATAGCATAGATAGTCAAAGATATCAAAGTCTTCTGGTTAACAATGGATTTGTCTCCCTTATAAATTCTTCTACTAGAATAACCAGTAACTCAGAATCGTGCATTGACCATATTTTCGTAAGACATAGACACATAAATAATTTTAAATCTGATATTTTTGACCTTGGATTGACTGATCACTGTTTATTGGGACTTAAGTATGTAAGTTTAATTAAAACTGTCACTAATTGCCTGTCTAATAATCTAAACGATGTAGTTAATCCTTGCTTAAAGAAAACAACTATAAATTTTGATTCAGTGAAATACAAATTAAGTATTGTTGATTGGAGCGTAATATATTCAAACGACGATGTAAATAGTTGTTATAATATGTTTATTGACATTCTTAGTAATACTGTTGCTGAGAGTAGTAAGGTTATTGATTATAATGATAAGTTAATTAAAGCTAAGTTAAGGAGTCCATGGATAACCTTAAATCTATTACATAAAGTAAATAAAAGAAAGAAACTTTATAAAATTTATAAAAGAAGGCCGTATGATAAAAATTTTTTATGCTACTACAGCAAATTTTGTAAAGACTTAAAACTTGAAATAGACACTATTAAATACGAACATTTTAGAAAACGAATTGAGAACTGTAATGGTGATTCTTCCATGCAATGGAGAGTAGTAAATGAGGTAACTGGTTCTGTAAACAATAAGAGCGTCCAAAAGGTCGAGTTAGATAACGGAGAGATAGTGACAGACCCTCGTGCGGTGGCAGAAACAATTAATAATTATCTCATCACTATGCAGAGATCTCAAACTGTCGGCCCTGTCTATCAACCGACCGTCACTTACCCACATTCTTTTTATATTAATCCTATCAGTGTACCTGAACTCATACAAACTGTAAATAATTTAAAAAATAAAAAATCGACAGGTTTTGATAAAATTAGTGTTTGTTTATTAAAAAATATTATTGAAACAATAGCTCCAGTTTTAGTATACATAATAAACTTAAGTTTTAATAGGGGCATTTTTCCGTCAAAATTAAAAATCAGTACTATCACCCCTATTCATAAAAAAGATCACTCTATTAAGCTGGATAATCTAAGACCGATTAGTCTTTTATCAATTTTTTCTAAGATTTTTGAAAAACTAATGCTGAAAAGAGTTTTAATTTACTTAAATAAATTTAGTTTTTTTAGTAACAGGCAATATGGTTTCACAAAGGGAAAATCTACCGAGGATGCTTTGATTTCAGCAACAGAGCAGATTTATAATAATTTTAACTCAAATAGTAAAACAATAGGTGTATTTATAGATTTTAAAAAAGCCTTCGATTTAGTTAATCATGAAATTCTTTTAGTCAAATTGGAAGCGACAGGATTCCGGGGCGTTGCTTTGGACTGGTTTAAAAGTTTTTTGACCAGCAGAAAACAACATGTAAAAATAAACAATTGTTACAGTTCTCAACAAGAAATTGTAATTGGCGTCCCTCAAGGATCAGTGCTTTCAGCAACTCTATTCTTAATTTTTATTAATGATTTGCTAACTATTCGTTGGAAAGGAAGTATATCTGCTTTTGCCGATGACGTTGCTCTGTTTTACAAAGATGAGCATTTTAGAGTTGTTGAGAATCATATAAATAATGATATAAAATTACTAAGAGATTGGTGCACATTAAATAAAATGCATGTTAATATTAATAAAACAAAATTAATATATTTTGACCCAATTGGTGGTGACTTACCCTTTCAGATAAAATTCCATTCCTCTGACTGTAATTTATTTCTATGTAACTGTGAAACAATTCAGAGCGTAAAAAGTATTAAGTATCTTGGACTCATTTTTGATAGTAAACTCAGATGGGAAGAGCACATATTGTCTCTACACAATAGAATAAAATCATCCATTCGAACATTTTACTTTTTGAGAAATTTTTGTGAAACGGCATTGTTAAGATCTCTTTATTTTGCGTTAATTAATTCACGTCTACAGTATGGTATTGTATGTTTTGGTGGCACCTTTAAAACATTAATAGAAAAATTAAGAATATGTCAAAATTATTTTATACGTATCATTTTAAAAAAACGGAAAAGAGAGAGCTCCTTTCCACTGTATCAATCCTTAAAAATACTGCCTTTCCAACATCTTTTTGTTTTCAAAGTTTTAAGTCTGTTTTATAAACGAAGTGGCAATACTGAAAATAATTTCATATATCATCATAACACAAGGAGCTTTTCTGCAGGCAATGTTAGAAGACTGAAAGTAAACAAATCAATTTTTAGACATTCTTATAACTACCTTGCACCAAAATATTTTAATCAGCTCCCTTATAATATAAGACAAGTAAATAGTTTTAATAAATTTTGTAATTTTTTAAAGATCTGGCTGTTGAATCAAAATAATATAGAATATATGAATCAGGTACTAAGTTAATATTTCCCACGTTATTATTTTATTGTAAACTGTAATTTTTCTAGCTTTTCGCAAGTATTGATATTATTTTTCTAAATATGATTTTACTCGTTTATATTTTCTAATAAGTAAAAAACAAACATTGCAGAGAGCGTCTTTTTGTTCTTTTATATGACTATGCTAGACTCTAAATAAAAATGTATTTTTAGTTGTTTTCCTTTATAAACTGGCCACACTACTGGTTAAGTGGTCAGTCAATTTCCGAGTTTGGTATCTGTCTTTATTATTGTATAGTGCTGTTGGAAATAAATCATTTATTCATTTATTCATTTATTCATTTATTCATTATTCATTTATTCATATCTGTCAAAACGTTGTGTTTGTTTCCTAAACACTTGAAGCATTGGAAATCTCCAAATATTATGTACCTATCATGAACAATACTTCATCAGGGATCGGCTGTGGTGGTGGGCTATAATTGTACTACTGAGCCTGTATGGGTGGGTGGGTGGGCCAGTACCACTGAGCCTGTATGGGTAGGTGAGTGGGTCAGTACTACTGAGCCTGTATTGGTGGGTGGGTGGGCCAGTACCACTAAGCCTGTATGGGTGGGTGGGTGGGTCAGTACATCTGAGCCTGTATGGGTGCGCGGGTGGGCCAGTATCACAGAGCCTGTATGAGTTGGGTGGGTGGGCCAGTATCTCTAAGCCTGTATGGGTGGGTGGGTGGTTCAGTATTACTGAGCCTGTATGGGTGGGTGGGTGGGCCAGTACCACTGAGCCTGTATGGGTAGGTGGGTGGGTCAGTACTACTGAGCCTGTATGGGTAGGTGGGTGGGTCAGTACTACTGAGCCTGTATTGGTGGGTGGGTGGGCCAGTACCACTAAGCCTGTATGGGTGGGTGGGTGGGCCAGTACCACTGAGCCTGTATGGGTAGGTGGGTGGGTCAGTACTACTGAGCCTGTATTGGTGGGTGGGTGGGCCAGTACCACTAAGCCTGTATGGGTGGGTGGGTGGGTCAGTACATCTGAGCCTGTATGGGTGCGCGGGTGGGTCAGTATCACTTAGCCTGTATGAGTGGGCGGGTGAGTCAGTATCACTAAGCCTGTATGGGTGGGTCAGTATTACTGAGCCTGTATGGGTGGGCGGGTGAGTCAGTACCACTAAGCCTGTATGGGTGGGCGGGTGGGTTAGTGGTCGACTTGTCATGTAAAATCTTATTTTTCATAATATCAGATTATAAATACTGTGTGCATTTTTTTTTAGCTTAAATGTGTGTTTATAGGCCTATATGTCATTCCTATGAGTATTTTATATACGGTACACAACGCGAAATATGCCTACCAGAATATGAATGAAATATGGCATTCATTAGGAAAGAATCATTAACAGATATAATTTAAAATATTTTAAGAATAATATTGCAAAATGAATATTTTATTTTTGTTTTGTTTTCGTTCGTTTTATGTCTGTACGTTGGCGGCACTGAAGTTTGGTGCGTAGCATATCAAACATTCTGTCCCTAAACATGATAAGGCGCAACAGATGCCCTGCTGACGCCGCGGAGTCACTAGGCCTGCTGGCGGTAAGGATCACTCGCTGGCCTATCTGGTCCTGGCCGAACACTTGCATATTTTCAACACTGCTTTTCATGCAGAAAAATATTGACACCCTGACAGCGTAAGAGTCGAGACTGGCGCCTTCATACCTAAGCGTTCCCGAAGTCGATAAAAACAACAACAAATCATCAAATTCAGATCTAAAAAGACTCTTTAGCATACGAACAGACATCAAAATGTTAAAAACCTTATCAAAACGGTCTAGTACGCTTTATCTTTAACAAACTATTAGCATACGAATTGGCTAAAAAAATATGAAAGCCTTTTTAAAAAGAACGTATCGTATACTGTTCGTGTTGGCTTTTGAGCCAGGTCCTCAGCAGTGTGGTTTTAGAAAGGGTAAACCCTACAAATCAGCTTTGACAAGTTAGCAATCGGGGCGTTCTTAAACTTATCTAAGGCTTTTGATATTTTATGCTATTTCACACTTTTAGATCAAATTTTGTATTAAAACGAGTGACACTTATATTACTTAAATCAAATTTATTATACCACAACCAATTATTTTCCATGACACAAAAATCTGAAAATTCCAATATAATTGGAACATAGAACTTGCCTTTCGAAAATATAAACCACTCCATACGTTAAGGATCTGTTTTGTACCATTTTCTATATAATTACTAAACTGAAGGATTTTTTAAATCTCAAAAAACATCTGACCTATCCTTGCATGTGTGCATATACAAGTTTTTTTTTTTTCATTTTATTTGGAAACCCCCCCAAGGATGTAAATGGAGCTATAGCTAATATTGATGACTTATCAACAAATGCTTTCAATTACTTAAACTTCCTTTTAAACCATTATGATTAAATTAATATTTCGTCAATAAAATGACTGAATTAACTGTTGAATAATAAAATACAATTAATTAGAAATCTGTACGTAATATCTTGGCTTACAATTTGATAGTAATATAAGTTGGAATATCCATGTTGATAAGGTCTGTGAAAAAGTTAGTTCTTGAATATATTTTTATGAATATTCAGATTTTGAAATTAATTTATCTAGCCATCATTCAGTCTTAAGATTCTTCAGGGGCTGTTGGAGGCTGTTGGCCATATTGATTTTAATCCCATAAGAACAATGTTATTCGTGTATCCATATTTTCTCGTTATTTATTGACCAAAAGTTGTGTATGAAGTGTCATTTTAAACGTTATCATATTGCGCATTAGGTTTGCTTTTGATGCTTTGAATACATACGCCTGGTTTTGAAAAATAGGTTAAAATAAAAACTTCAAACTACATATTTTTTATATTTTTTTTATAAAACTAATTATGGATACTCAAAGCAATTCCAACGTGAAATTTAATTCTTCATCAAATGCAATTTGTCTGGATAAAATCCGCTGAAAATAACTGTTTGATTTGGATACGCGTGATCGTATACCCGGTTCGAAAATAACTTTATTTTTATGGGACTAAAAACAACACGGCCGATAGCCTCTGCATACTCTTAAGCCTATGTGGATTATGAAATTTCTATACATATATGTGAAGTAACGAATAATAGAAACTTAGATAACGTTATCATGACTAGATTAAAAATAAATAATATAAATCAAATGAAAAATCATTATGCAACAATTATTTTATAATGCTTCACATGATTATAATAGGAGAATGGCAAATTTTTCTCCAAAAATTTTACAAAAACTTTTACATTTTTAATAATTGGAAATAATTTTAATTGTAAATTACCATTAAACATGGGATATATAATAAAAATCAGTTCTTAAATCTAAAATCACCTTTTGAAAAAAGTGTTTTACTAAATTGAGGAACACTTCGAACAAATTAAAAATATACTGATGATTCTCTGTCGTATTTACATCATTATAGTATTTTTATTTTTTTATTTATTTTTTATTTATTGAAAAGTCAGACAAATCTCTGTTTACTCCATATATTCCCCCATACTAAAAACTGATCTGTGCGAGGAACTTATCAGACTAAGTAAGGGGCGAACCAGTACAGTACAAGGTGAATATTACTGATAAAATTTAAAAAGTACAGAAATTCGAATCGGCCAAGATTCGAATCAATGTTATCTCTATTTCAAAATGCAAGACCGCCTTAGACCACTCGGCCGCCGGCCTTCCCAAAATTAGTAGTTTTAATTCCATAGTAACTTAAAATGTGAACACTTTTGAATGTTTATACTTAATTAATAAAATGAAAGAAGGCTATTTCGTTGAGCATATTATTTGAGTATTTTTTTATACTGTCGGCGCAGAAATTGTGTACTCGAGTTTAAATGTTGTTTATTCAAAAACTAAGAGGCCTATGAACAATCCAACCACACCTTTGTTTTCCTCTTTTAATTGCACGTAAAAGGTTTTAATGTGTTATAAGTTTTAATAATTTTTATCCCAGTTGGAACGAAAAGAACCTGCATTTTAGCTAATTTTCACTGTGCATCAACTTTACACTTTTACTACTCAAAATCCCGTCAATTTATTGCATTTATATATTGATAATTTGTTGACAGGAAAGTTTTCTATAAGTGTTATACATTTTAGAATTTTTACTTTTCGAGAAAAATAATTATTATAAACTTTCTGAAACAACGCTTTCTTGGCTTCTAGAGATCGTAAAATTAATTACTTGGTCAAGTTGTAAACATTATGAAATGTGTAATAACGATAAATTACTTTTATATGCGTTAGTAAATTTATTTAAAACAAATTAAAATTGATCAATTTAATTTATAAGCACATGAAAGTAATTAACCGTTATTACACATTTCATAAAGATTACAACGTGACCAAGTAATTAATTTTACGATCTCTAGAAGCCAAGAAAGCGTTGTTTCAGAAAGTTTATAGTAATTATTTTTCTTGAAAAGTTAAAATTCTTACATTGATAAAACTTATAGAAAATATTCCTGTCGACTACTTATCAGTATATAAATTCCATACAATTACGGGTGTTTGAGTAATAAAAGTGTAAAGTTGATGAATAGTGAAAACTAGTTAAATTTCTGGTTCCTTATTTGTTCTAACTGTGGTAAAAATTATTAAAACATAAAAGAAAATTTAAAAATGCATTATGATATGAAGTAAAATGAGGAGAATAATGGTGAGATTGAGTTTTTCAAAGTAACTTAGTTTCTTAGTAAACAGCATTCAAACTCGGGTACACATAATTTCTGCGACGACAGTAGTTTGTGAGCATTTTTCATCGAGAGTACTTGCGTGTCTTGTGTTTGCAGGGGAAGTGTATGTTCTTGATGACGGAGGTGAGGTAGACTTGGACTTGGGCAACTACGAGAGGTTTTTGGAACTCAATTTGAAAAGAGAAAATAACATTACAACAGGGAAAATTTTGAGCCAAGTTTTAATTCAAGAAAGAGAAGGGAAATTTCTAGGAGCCACAGTGCAAGGTAAGAAGGCATCAGTTAAATCTTTTGCATGACATTTTTTGACACATTTTGCAATAGGAACCCTATCTCGTCAGGTGCAGTGAGTAGTTAATTTTTTTTTTTTTTCATTCAAGACGCTGCAAACCTCCAGATTAGTAATTTTTAAGATATAATGGAAAATGGCAATTTAACTATATTTTTCTGTTTTTCAGTGAATATTCACGTGACTACAGCAATTTTGGAATGGATCGAAAGAGTGGCACACGTGTGTGTTAGTGAGACAGGAAAAACCCCGGTCGTAAGTAACTTTTAGATTTTAAAATGCCTGAAAAATCACGCCAATATAACTTATATTTTCAATGATTATTTGTTAAAAGGTATACGAATCCGGATAACCGAATTAATTAATTCTGTTTAAATTAAAACTTGGTATTTGTGTAAATATGTAACATTATTGTTGAATATATATGTACCGGTACATATATATATATATATATATATATATATATATATATATATATATATATATATATATATATATATATATCGTATGGCCTTCAAAGCCAGCCACCAAACTAAAAGGAGAAAGAATACAAAAAAATTAAATATTAGACCAATAAATAATATCTAATTTAAATCTAAAATACAAATAACTAAACTATTTTCAGCGAGTCACGACTTGGCCCCTGTCCCCGTACATAGTAGGCCTACACGTGAGGCGGTATAATCTCGTTTTGCAGGCACTCGCCCCAATAGCAAGCATATATTATTTTATTAGTTTACTAAATGCTATGCAATTTTATTGTAATGCTGTGAAAAGCAACAATTAACCAGTGTGCTGTAGAGGTGATAAAACATTTTATGTTTAACTAACTTTGCTAAATACTGTTATTGTTAATTAAACACATAGTATGTTTAAAAATACATATTAATGTTCAATATACTTAAAACCTATTTAAAAACTAAAGAAAATAAAGTTGTTGTGAAAGCGTAGAAAATATGGAAACGCTTTCACAACTTATTTTTTTCCACACATAATTTAATTATTTATTAATAATAAGTAATTTTTTTTAGTTATTGTGTTCTATAAAGAATAATTTTTCATCAGAACAATTTACTTAAAACCGTTAAATTGCGGAGAAATGATATTGTTCAAATTAGTCATTTTGAAATTCAAATGACCGCTACTCTGGAAAGGATACACCTTTTGAAGTCCGGTTTGCAGCAATTAATTTCTATTGAATAGACTTTTAATTGTATACCAAACTCGACCTAGGTTTACATAACTAGGATTTCCGTCTAACTCCTCGTGGGCCGTCCCCCAGAAAAGATTAAATGTGGCTAATGGCGTCAAAAAGTGTGTTCTAAGTTAGAGTGTACAAAAAGTGGTGTCAAAAATCATGAAAATCATGATGTAAAAAATTTCACTTTATCAATAAAGTCATAGAAAAGTGGTAAAAGCGTTTCCATATTTGTGTCCACCCTATATATTTCATATAGTACGCTCAACACTAAATAAATGATAATTCAGTGTTATTTGGCAAGCTGTGACGAGCGCCTAGACTTTTTTTCCAGACGCTAAGCCAGCTCAGAGTTTACTCTGTCGCAGCTGACGTTTGCTTTCGCTTTCATTTCTGTTTGGATTTAGTTTGTATTTGCTTATTTACTTATAGTAGTGCTTGTTTGAATTAATAATATTAATGTATGGCCAATTATGAATCGCTTTCACAGTCCTTTGAGTGCTAGAACACTTGCTAGAGTTATTGAAGAAGAAGATCTGGACGACGAAGTGTTTTTGCAAAAAATGCAGCGTTTTCTTAGATCTAACATAACAAGTTTATTTTTAACTATTATTAACTAAATTTGGTCTTTTTTACAGACAAAATAGTATAGTTTCTAAAAATATACTATTAACTGACCCTAGATTTTTTTCCAACATGCAATATTGAAATAAAGTGAAAAAATTACAGAAAGTTTTTTTAGTTACATTGTTTAGTTTAGTGGACAATTTATATAATGGCTTTTTAAGTATTTAGAAAAGGTAAATGAGGTACCATTTAATAAAAAAAGATGAAAATATCTTGAAAATTAAAAAAATATTCTGAATTCTTTAGTAAACACTAACGGATTGCCTAAAACACGCCTGGTATTTTTCAGACATTCCTATGAAAAATGACTAACCCTTTTGAACGATTTTCACAATTTTGTTCCCGGCACTCAAAGGGTTAAATGAAGACTACTAGTTAATCCTCCCTGGAAAGAACGGGTCATGATTTTGTTCGTGTCCGCAGAAATCCTAAGGTTTATTCTTTTTAAAATAAAACTTCATTCGCCAATTCACAATTGCCTAAAAGCCTGTGCGTGAAAATTATTTAACGAGTGAAGAACTGA
>JAQJVL010000001.1:23377445-23469945 GCA_035578905.1 Stictocephala bisonia | reverse complement strand
TGTAGATATTGAGTACTACAATGCATTTTTGTAAATGGAACTACAGTATTTGGAACTGACAAGAATAATATTACCGAGTGTCAAAAGGTTCTTTGTACCTGCATACATTTATAAAAGGTAAAAATGTATGAAAAAACACTTACTTGCTGCCTCGCCCAACAATCACACACGTCTAACAGTGACATAACCCCCCCCCCATCTAAAAACACACAAGTATAACAGTGACTAAATCTCCCGCCCAAGAACACACACTTCTAACAGTGACCCGCCCTGTCACCCAACAATTACATACGTCTAACAGTGACCTACTCTCCCACCCACAAACACATAAGTATAACAGTAACTAACTCTCCCGCCCAAGAACACACACTTCTAACAGTGACCCGCCCTCTCACCCAACAATCACACACGTCTAACAGTGACCTACCCTCCCACCCACAAACACACAAGTATAACAGTGACTAACCCTCCCGCCCAAGAACACACACTTCTAACAGTGACCCGCCCTCTCACCCAACAATCACACACGTCTAACAGTGACCTACCCTCCCACCCACAAACACACAAGTATAACAGTGACTAACCCTCCCGCCCAAGAACACACACGTCTAGCAGTGACCTGCCCTCTCACCCAACAATCACACACGTCTAACAGTGACCTACCCTCCCACCCACAAACACACAAGTATAACAGTAACTAACCCTCCCGCCCAAGAACACACACGTCTAACAGTGACCCGCCCTCTCACCCAACAATCACACACGTCTAACAGTGACCTACCCTCCCACCCACAAACACACAAGTATAACAGTGACTAACCCTCCCGCCCAAGAACACACACGTCTAACAGTGACCCGCCCTCTCACCCAACAATCACACACGTCTAACAGTGACCTACCCTCCCACCCAAAAACACACAAGTATAACAGTGACTAACCCTCCCGCCCAAGAACACACACTTCTAACAGTGACCCGCCCTCTCACCCAACAATCACACACGTCTAACAGTGACCTACCCTCCCACCCACAAACACACAAGTATAACAGTGACTAACCCTCCCGCCCAAGAACACACACGTCTAACAGAGTCCCCCCCTTCACCCAACAATCACACACGTCTAACAGTGACCTACCCTCCCACCCACAAACACACAAGTATAACAGTGACTAACCCTCCCGCCCAAGAACACACACGTCTAACAGTGACCCGCCCTCTCACCCAACAATCACACACGTCTAACAGTGACCTACCCTCCCACCCACAAACACACAAGTATAACAGTGACTAACCCTCCCGCCCAAGAACACACACTTCTAACAGTGACCCGCCCTCTCACCCAACAATCACACACGTCTAACAGTGACCTACCCTCCCACCCACAAACACACAAGTATAACAGTGATTAACCCTCCCGCCCAAGAACACACACTTCTAACAGTGATCCGCCCTCTCACCCAACAATCACACACGTCTAACAGTGACCTACCCTCCCACCCAAAAACACACAAGTATAACAGTGACTAACCCTCCCGCCCAAGAACACACACTTCTAACAGTGACCCGCCCTCTCACCCAACAATCACACACGTCTAACAGTGACCTACCCTCCCACCCACAAACACACAAGTATAACAGTGACTAACCCTCCCGCCCAAGAACACACACGTCTAACAGAGTCCCCCCCTTCACCCAACAATCACACACGTCTAACAGTGACCTACCCTCCCACCCACAAACACACAAGTATAACAGTGACTAACCCTCCCGCCCAAGAACACACACGTCTAACAGAGTCCCCCCCTTCACCCAACAATCACACACGTCTAACAGTGACCTACCCTCCCACCCACAGACATACAAGTATAACAGTGACTAACCCTCCCGCCCAAGAACACACACGTCTAACAGTGACCCGCCCTCTCATCCAACAATCAAACACGTCTAACAGTGACCTACCCTCCCACCCACAAACACACAAGTATAACAGTAACTAACCCTCCCGCCCAAGAACACACACTTCTAACAGTGACCCGCCCTCTCACCCAACAATCACACACGTCTAACAGTGTGTGATTTTTGAGGATTTTGTAGTATGTACAAAGTTTACTGTCATACTATAAAAACTTTGTAAAATATGACAGTTTTTACATAATTTTTATAAAGATTATAAAGATTTTTATTTTCACAAATAGCGTGTAAAATCAGTGGGTAATGACCCACCCAGCCACCCCTAAACATACAGTGGTATTGACCCAACCACCCACCCCTACACGTACAGTGGTATTAATTAATTAATATTGTAATTGGGAATCCCATATCCTTCATTGTTATTATGAGCAATGCATGGGCGTAATTTCAACTTTTGGACTGGGGTGGCAAAATTGCCGGGGGGTCTGGGGGGTATGGAATACCTCCCAGGTAAAAGGGGGGTCCGGGGGCCCTCCCCCGGAAAATTTTTTAAAATTTGACGTTAAAATGATGTAGTTTAAGTACTTTTAAGACTTTCTTACATACCATATCAGCATATATGTTAAATACTTTATACGATACCTATAGATCTGTTTATTAGTTATGTTCTTTATTAATTACCGTACTATTCTTAAATATTTTATCTTTTGTCACAACAACAACAAAATTGTTTGAAAGATAAATACCATCCATTTAGATAGCTTTTCAAATTTTTATTTAGTTTTTAATCATTGTACTGTTTAACCTAGTTAAGTATAATAATTAAAAAAACATCATAATAAAATAAACAAGGCTTTACTGATGTTTTATTGTTGTTTTATTGATGCCAACACAAGTATAATACTGTAATAAGAACTATTTTACACAAAATGAAGCCTTCTCTTCTGTTTTGAGTTAAAAACATCAATTACTTTGGGAATATCTACTTCAACACTCCTTTCGATTGCCAGAAGGGCCAATGACGACAACCTTTCTTGGCCGATTGTGTTTCTGGTATAAGTTTTTAACCTACGTAAACATGAAAAAGACCTTTCACAGGATGCAGAGTTCATTGGGATTGTAAAATACAAGCGGAACAAATAAAAAATCAGAGGGAACACACTGTTTAAAGATTTTTTTACAAAAAGTTCAGCTCTTTCTTGGATACTTCTCTTCTTATTGAACTCTTCCATTTTGTAAAAACACCTTAGTTCAGAAAGGAGCAGTTCGCTATCCATACTGTAAAACTTGCACACATACTGTACACTGGATAGGTCCACTTCAGTTGCATTCAGAGTTGTGCTTAAGTGGTTCAGTACATCTAGGTTGTTTTCTTGAAGCCTGGCTTCTATCTCTTGCACCAGGATATCAATAACAGGCCAAAGGGTTGAAACTTTGTAATATTGTTCTACAGTTTCAAATGGAGTTTTATTTCCACCGCCGATTTTCGAGGGAATTTTTCCTCTTCTTGGCAAATGTGCTTCTTGGAATCCGCAATGCTTAGAGATTTCTGCGCAGTGATTAAATAGCTGTGTAAAAAACTCATCTGTTCGAAAAGACTGCAAGACTTCAATCGTGCTGATTTTGACAGATTTCACAACTTCGTAGGTCACATTGCTTGCCTGTAATGTCTTTGACAGTACGTCACATTGCGTAAGAACTCTCCTCAGTAACAACAAGTCAAATACAAAGCTGAAATCCTCCATGCTCTTTAACAAAGCATTGGCTTGTCCACCACTGTCAGGGTCTGTGTGTGCAATTTCTTGTAAAGTTTTCAAAGTGGTTTCGAAATTGTCTAACAAAGATCGCACTGCTTCAACACGGCAAGCCCATCTAGTATCACTTAAAGACTTCAATGTTACAGTTCCACCACTGAAGCTTTTAGCACTTTTTTGAATTCCTTCAAAAATAGCATGTCGTTTAGTAGATTTCTCAATGAAGTTGTACAGACTTTGAAGTACAAAAAACGTGTTTCTTATTGATGTCACGCTTGTACAACTGCTTACAACGCACAAGTTTAATATATGTGCATTGCAATGAATGTACATTGCTGTTGGGGCTTCTTCCCTAATTCTAGCTGCCACTCCTTTATAAGAGCCCCTCATGTTTGAGGCCCCATCGTAGCACTGAGCTCGCAGATTTTTAATGTCCAAATCCAGTGAAATCAAAACCTGCTTTAGTTCTTTTGCCAGAGTTTCACCATCAGTTTTATTTGCCCGATAAAACCCTACAAAAGACTCAAAAACTTCTAATTTATCGTTGACATGCCTTAAGACGACAGCTACTTGTTCGTGCTTTGCCATATCTTGAGTCTCATCAGCTATAATGGCAAAAATTTTTGACTCTTTAACTTCTTTGGCAATGTGAAGCTTGATTTGTTCTCCAATAATTGACAGTAGCTCATTCTGGAAAGTGGCTGAAGTGTACTGAAAATTCTTTCGATGCTCAGTGCAGAATTTCCTTATTAAATCATTATCTTTAGAACGAAGCTCCATCAGCTCCAAAAAGTTTCCTTTGTTCTTTGATACTGCAGATTCATCATGTCCTCTGAGAGCAATGGATTGCCTGCCACAAAATATTAACGATTCGCACAAAGCTCCTAAATACAATCTGTTTTCTTCAACTTCTTTGGAGTACTTTTCATTCACTTTTTCCATAACAGTGCCACTTTTATCTGCTTCTTGTAAAGAGGTGAACTTAGTCATACTATTCTTATGCGAATTACAGCCCTCATGTTTTCCAAACACTTTTACAGCTTTCTTCCACTTCGAAAATCCACTGTGTGTGAAAGTGTCTTCTGCTTTTTTTTCCGTCTAGTAAAACGCACGGCAGACAAAACAGAATGCTTTATCTGTTAGAGGACTATATTCCAACCAAGAAAACATCTTGTACCATTCAGGCCTAAATTTTCTTCCATCCTTTTTAGGGAAAACTAAATCTAGTGGTTGAAATGACCCTTCCTTAACGTGGACCATAGCCATATCTGGACCATGAGCAGGATCTCGCTTATTGATAAGTCCAGTTGAAAAATGGTCAATTGAAGTAGATGAACAGCTGGGACTTGGTAAATGTACCTTTTTCTCACTTAACGTACTGCCCTTCACCGGTGTAGATGTATGAGTGGATGAGGAGCCCAACACATCTTCTGTAGGCCTAGTTGGTTCAGATTCAGGTTTAGGATTCAAAACATCTGTTTCTGTTGCTTCATCTTCAAGACGCTGTTTCTTATTGCTTGGTGGGCCTGAGCAAAAATAAGACAGCAACGACCTTTGTCCATGTTTGTTCTTCTGGGCCTAAAAAGAAACGTAAAACTAAAACAAACCCAATTAAGGCGATAGGGACGTTAAAAAATGTCGTAATAATTTCCCATACATTACTGTATTCAGAAGTGAAAATATAAAATATATTACAGAAGTGAAAACATACGTAATATTTGTGTTTTAGCATTTAGCGTAGGCCTACTGCATAGGTTTAGAAACATTAACAATTGTAAGTATGATTACATAAGTTTTAAAAGTAACTTTCTTAGAAATACAAAAAATGGAGCAAAATGAAGATATTCAAAGTTTAGCTATCATGGTTTTTTATGTGGAAACAAGTGCTCAATAAAAAAGGTCAAAAATATAACAAGTAAAAAATTTAACAAGTCGGTACAGATGTAAATTTGACAAAAAACCTGACCTTTCATAAAAAAATCTAGAAATCACTCAAAACATAGGATAGAAAAATAAAAATGTTTTGTTGAAGGAAAATATAACTTACATAGAAAACACCCAATACAATTTTATATTATAAAACATGAATAGCCTATATTTCTTTTGGGTATTGGAGCAAACACTTTAGTCTTTATAACAAACGAAACAAAAATATAGTTTTAAATATTTTCTATTACAATAACAATACTAAAAGAAGAGAAAGATTGTAAACCTGCTACCAATACGATTTAATACAAACTATTTGATAGATCAGAGGTTTGTTTTTTTTGCAAGCAAGAAACAAACAAAACAAATAAATAAATAATGTGTACATTTAGTTCGGTCACAAAGCAAATTATTTTCAAAGGCAAACGAGCTAAAAAGATAATTCAAGAATTACAAGTGCTGTGTCCTTGCTGAACTTTGAGTTTATAAATTTAATATTTATAAAACAAAAATTTTTTTTAAAACCTCTGGGGGCCCCCAAAGCCCATATCTCAAAAGAAGGGTCTTCAACACATTGACCCAAGCGTCTTTGAAAATAAAATAAAAAACCAATATAAGTTTAATTAAAACTAAAAATCTAAAATTCAGAAAAATGGGTTCGGGGGCTCCCAGGTTAAGGTGTTTCCAATGTGTTCATATAAATTTCTCAAAATACTTAATCCAAAGCTTTTTGCGAAAAATGCATTAAAAAAATTGTGTAGTTTTAGATAGGAAAAAATCAAAAGTTTTGGAAATCAATAAGCCCAGGGGGCCTTTGGGGCCCAAATACCAAAAGAGGTCTTATAAAAATCATAATCCAAACATACAGTAATTGAAAATAACACATATAACAATTGATTACTATAGTAAACAAATCAAAAATATATATTTTTTAAATAGGACTTGAAGACCCCGAGGGCCTCCGGGGATAAACTGTTCAACAGTGCCCATTCGGATTTTTTAACAAACTAATCCAAAAAGGATAGGCAGAAAAAGCGTAAAAAAGTAAAATTAATCTTTAAATACGGTAGATAAAAGTCCAAAATGTTGAAAACCGATGTGCCCCTTGGGCCTCAGGTGTCAAAAACTAAAAAAGGGATTTCTAATGCTAATCTGAAATCTTTGGTGAAAACCTAAAAAAAATTTTATATACAGTTATGGCAGGACAAAACATAAAAAAAGTTCCCAAAATGTTGGGGCCCCCTGGGGTCGTCGGGACAAAATTTCCAAATTGGGCCCATTGGGGATTCTCAAGATGCCAGATGGAAAGTTTTGGCTTAAACTGCGTAACAAAATCTCTTATGGTTAGAGCTCGACTAAAAACTCGAAAATTAAAAAAAAAACTGGTCCCGGGGCAAAATCTCAAAACCGGGCTTTGAGGTGCACTGAACCTAGTTTGCCCGCACCTTCTAGCACAAACTGCATTAAAATCGGTTCAGTGGTTGAGGCTGGACGTGATCATAAATAAAAGACGACGTACGAACGTACGTACAGAGTAACATACACATTTTTCAATTTTTGTTGGTTGCGGTCCCCAAATGACCTGCAACGTGTAGAAATGAAAACTTTTCCCGAAATTTCAAGTGTAGTGGACATCCGCTTTGCGAAACAGGTGCATAAGGCGCTTCTCGTAGTTTACTATAGAAGCGCCTTACAAGGAAATAAAACAAAGGCGAACACGTAAAAAACAAAGGCGAACACACAATTTAAAATATCAACTGCAGGAAGGCAAACAAACAAAAACAAATAAATAATTTGTGCATTATTTAGTTCGGCAGTGTTAAGCTGTAAAGTGTAAACTATACCACTTCACTTAACCTATAAAGTAGCCGGACTCTTGAATGAATGAATGCACTTACCATTTGTCAGCAATTCTATCCAATGATGGTTCACTAAAAACACTTCATTTCTCATCAAATGCTGTTGAATATAATAAACAACATTTCTTAGCAATTTAAAGAAAATAAAAGAAACACGTTAAATACGTCCTGTAGACTCATAGAGCACCAACTTACAGAACTCAGACCTCAGTCGAACTAGACGAGCGGGACGCCGACAGAGGGAAGACAGCTGATGTGTAGTCTGCTGGCCCGCTCCTGTTGCGCTGTTGCCAAGTCTCCTTTTGCATTTCATATTTCTAGACGAGCGGGACGCCGACAGAGGGAAGACAGCTGATGTGTAGTCTGCTGGCCCGCTCCTGTTGCGCTGTTGCCAAGTCTCCTTTTGCATTTCATATTTAAGATGTTACAGAGTTGCCTCTTCCTGACGTTTACATAGCTTATTCGTACTTCCTTAGTCTTCAATTTCACACAAAAAATTTTAATTACTTTATAATCAACATTTTGCCACGTTTATAAATAGTAATTTTCCATATTCTTTTGCAAAAAAACTTATTATTTTTACTGCCGATTTTTGGGGTGGCAAAAAGAGCCGTTTGGGATTTCTGGGGTGGCAACTGCCACCCCTTGCCCCCCCCTAATTACGCCACTGGAGCAATGAGATATTTTCTGTGTACTGCTATTTACATTAAGTATCCAAATCTGATACATAATATTAATGTTACTTAACGGTGGGTTGTAGAACTTTCAACCTTGAACTTTCTTACATAATATTTCTATTGTGATCTATATCGATCTATTGTGTTCCTAATCCCATCCGCCCGCCCCTACACGTACATTGGTACTGACCTACCCGCCCGCCCCTACACGTACAGTGGTGCTGACCCACCAGCCCGCCCCTACACGTACATTGGTGGTACTGACAAACACGCCCACCCGTACACGTGTACCCATGTAAATTTATAAATACACAATGATATAATGATTAAAAAGACAAAAAATGAATGTATATTATAATATGTTAAACATCCCCAACCACCCACCCATACGAGCTCAGCGGTAATGACCCACGCATCCACCCATACAGGCTCAGTGGTACGGGTCCACCCATACAGACTCAGAGGTACTGGCCAACCCGCCCACCCATACAGGATCAGTGGTAATGGCCCACCCGTCCGCCCATACAGGCTCATTGGTACTGACCCACCCACCCACCCATACAGGCTCAGAGGTACTGGCCCACCCGCCCACCCATACAGGCTCAGTGGTAATGACCCACCCGCCCACCCATACAGGCTCAGTGGTACGGGCCCACCCATACAGACTCAGAGGTACTGGCCCACCCGCCCACCCGTACAGGATCAGTGGTACTGGCCCACCCGTCCACCCATACAGACTCATTGGTACTGACCCACCCACCCACCCATACAGGCTCAGAGGTACTGGCCCACCCGCCCACCCATACAGGCTCAGTGGTATTGACCCACTCACCCACCCATACGAGCTCAGCGGTAATGACCCACCCGCCCACCCATACAGGCTCAGTGGTACGGGCCCACCCATACAGACTCAGAGGTACTGGCCCACCCGCCCACCCATACAGGCTCAGTGGTACGGGCCCACCCATACAGACTCAGAGGTACTGGCCCACCCGCCCACCCATACAGGATCAGTGGTACTGGCCCACCCGTCCACCCATACAGGCTCATTGGTACTGACCCACCCACCCACCCATACAGGCTCAGTGGTACTGGCCCACCCGTCCGCCCATACAGGCTCATTGTTACCGACCCACCCACCCACCCATACAGGCTCAGTGGTACTGGCCCACCCGTCCACCCATACAGACTCAGTGGTACTGGTCCACCCACCCACCCATACAGGCTCAGTGGTACTACTGGCCCACCCGTCAGCCCATACAGGCTCAGTGGTACTGACTCACCCGCCCGCCCATACAGGCTCAGTGGTACTGATTGAGTAATACTTCTTAGTAGACCCATTAAGTTATAGTTAAGAATCTTCCTCTCTTCCCACCTTCTCTGCTGGTTCAGACCAAATGACTAAGACTGGGATACCATTGATCACCCCTACTGGTATATGGTATTGACCCCCCACCCACCCCCTCACGTACAGTGGTATTGCCCCACCCGCCCAGCTGCACACGCACAGTGGTGTTGACCCACTCACCCACCCCCTCATGTACAGTGGTGTTGATCCACAAACTCACACCCTCACGTACAGTGGTATTGCCCCACCCGCCCAACCCCACACGTACAGTGGTGTTTCCCCACTCGCCCAGCCCCAAACGTACAGTGGTGTTGCCCCACACGTACAGTGGTGTTGCCCCACCCACCCAGCCCCACACGTACAGTGGTGTTTCCCCACTCGCCCAGCCCCAAACGTACAGTGGTGTTGCCCCACACGTACAGTGGTGTTGCCCCACCCACCCAGCCCCACACGTACAGTGGTGTTGCCCCACCTGCCCACCCACCCATACACGTACAGTGGTATTGACCCACCTGCCCACCCATACATGTACAGTGGTATTGACCCACCTGCCCACCCATACATGTACAGTGGTATTGACCCACCTGCCCACCCATACACGTACAGTGGTATTGACCCACCCGCCCACCCATACATGTACAGTGGTATTGACCCACCTGCCCACCCATACATGTACAGTCAGTGGTACTGACCCACCTGCCACCCATACATGTACAGTGGTATTGACCCACCCACCCACCCATACACGTATAGTGCTATTGACCCACCCGCCCACCCATCCACGTACAGTGGTATTGACCCACCTGCCACCCATACATGTACAGTGGTATTGACCCACCCGCCCATCCATACACGTATAGTGCTATTGACCCACCCGCCCACCCATCCACGTACAGTGGTATTGACTCACTCGCCCATCCAACCATGTACAGTGGTATTGACCCAACCGCCCACCCATACACGTACAGCGGTATTGACCCACCAGCCCACCCAAACACGTACAGTGGTATTAACCCACCCGCACACCCATACACGTACAGTGGTATTGACCCACCCGCACACCCATACACGTACAGTGGTATTGACCCACCCGCACACCAATACACGTTCAGTGTTATGGATTAACTTTGATTGATTATTGATTGTTTTTATACTAACTTTCAAACGCTGATGTGAGGAATCAGTTAACTTCCCTTGTGATGGTAGGCTATATCAGTTCTACTTTACAACAAATTGACCCACCCGCACACCCATACTCGTACAGTTGTATTGACCCACCCGCACACCCATACTCGTACAGTTGTATTGACCCACTCACCCACCCATACACGTACAGTGGCATTGACCCAACCGCCCACCCATACACGTACAGTGGTATTGACCCACCCGTCCATCCATACACGTACAGTGGTATTGACCCACCCGCACACCCATACTCGTACAGTTGTATTGACCCACCCGCCCACCCATCCACGTACATTGGTATTGACCCACCCGCCTACCCATACACGTACAGTGGTATTGACCCACCCGCCCACCCATACACGTACATTGGTATTGACCCACTCACCCGCCCATACACGTACAGTGGCATTGACCCACCCGCTTGTAGGTTTTTAATTAGCATAACACGTGTTGGTAAATATACAGTACAAGCAAACGTCATACAACACAAATGTATTACAATATAAGCACAAAATGCACAAATATATTACAATACAAGTACAAAATGAACAAATATGGTGATCGATTTCGGTGAACCGAGGGAATGGGATTCACAAAAGAATGGAAAATGGTGCTCAACAACTTAATTTATAGGCATAATTAGACGTCAATTTTATAAATTCATAGACGAGTAACAAACTAGTATCAAAAATACATATCCCAAGTATCGTGTTGTCAGTCTGCTACGATGTACGTGGTTGTATGCAAGTACCTGGCCCACCCGCCCTCCCATTCACGTACAGTGGTACTCATTGTATAAGGTATACCATGTTTGAGATATAATATTTTTAATAAAAAACACATACAGACTGACAGACACTTAACAAGGCGAGATAGGCCACATGTTTATGGGCAAGTACCCTCTACTTGATTCCGTACTTAGGTATTGAATAATTTGACTTGAAATGATATCAGGCCAGTGGGTATTTACAGGTTTATACGGGGTGACCAGCAGAGTCGTAAAATTATAAAGAAACACCATTCAAAATACAACAGTTCATTCCCTTTAAGGTGTAGGTCATTTAAATCTCTTTAGACCATTCGAACGGCTGATAACCATCGATGAGATAACCTAGTGACCCAGATTTCCGCATTCCAATCAAGGTCGCGGCCTTCCTCCTCCCCTCCGGGGCGCCTATTCCGCGCCCACCTGTACAGTGGCGCCCCACTGACAGTAGTCAATAATCCCAACAATGTATGACGAATAGAGTATCGTTTAGTTTGCAGGCGCTCAGCTTTCTCTTTATTGTTACGAAACACTTTATTTACAAAATTCATATAACTATGCAATTTGATGCACATATCAATAGTCATCATTTCTCGACTCTCTCCGAACATTGTAAATTGTACTTGCAAGTATTGGCATAAATTCAGCCATAATAAACTTACTTCAGTACACACTCGGCAGCGGTGAGTCTGCTAGGAATAATGCTGTTAAAATCAAAATTAAGTTTTTTTTAACGGAAGAACTGTGAATGAATACTTAATCTCGTCTCCCAGTATATGGTTGTTTATTAAAATTTTTAAGTACCCTTCTTCATGTCTTCTTTTAAATATTGTATGTTTTTCTAATTTTGGAGCTTTTTTTGACGTTTTCTTGTCGATGATTTCTTCTGCTAGCAAATACTTAACATTAATTGTTTTCTTTTACCCATTGCTGCATCCTAACCACTTGTTCAGTAGACAACGGAAAATAACTCTCTAATCATCGCTACAGTAAAACCACCCGCGATAGCGGTGATCGCTACAGACGCTCCAGTGTACAACAGTCTTACCGTCAGCGGGCTAAAACATGCTGTTCTAGGTTTCTGTTTATCATAAATGGATAATAGAGGACAATTTATGATTATTAAGGTTAATCTAGTGAACCATAAGTTGATATCTATTGAATTGTCAATAATGACATGTAAAGTTTCACATAGTTAACTGTAAACAATTTGTAAAAATACTTAATTGTTAACAAACGTTTGGCCCACTAGAATACTTGCTTATCAAATGACACTTCAATTGTTACGATGCGATCATTATGGCGGATAGAATCGTTGAAATATAAACCCAGGTTTTGGCGTTATTCGTGAAGCGAAATGGCCCACTTGACTTAAGAGTCTGCAGAGGCTGTCGCCATGTTGGTTTTAATACTATAAAAACAATTTTGTTTGCAAATCCATATTTTTTCGTTATTTACCAACCAAAAGTTGTGTATAAGGTTTCATTTTAAACGTTATCATATTGCGCGTTGGGTTTGCTTTTGATATTTTAAATGCATACGCCTAGTTTTGAAAAATAGGTGAAAATAAAAACTTTAAACTAAATATTTTTTATATTTTTTCTATAAAACTAAATATGGATTCGCTAAGCAATGCCAACGCGCAATTTAATTCTTCACCAAATGCAATTTATTTGGAAAAAATACGTTTAAAAATAACTGTTTAGTTTGGATACGCGTGATCGTATGTCTGGTTCGTAAATAAATTGTTTTATGGGATTAAAACCAACATGGCCGACAGCCTCTGCAAACTCTGCAGACTGTTAAAAACCGATAGTTAATCTGTTACCACTTGGAACATTGCCACAGTGACCAAATCATTTTATAATTGATGTTCATATTCTTGTAGCCAAAAACCAATGCGGAATTCAAAACGAAGCCATCCCAGAACAGTTTGCGGATGCTCCGTCAGAGTGGTTTGGAGGCCGATGTCGTTATCTGCAGAAGTGAGAACCATCTGCCCGATAGCACCCTTGCCAAGTTCTCCAACGCCTGTGATATTGATCAAAATCAGGTAATTATATTCTGTAACTCATTAATTTAATGTGCTCATTTAAATAGGTAAACATATTTTTTGTAAAATGGCAAAATATGCTTGGTTAAGATTTAATCTAATTTCTCCATCGCTTTAGTACTTCTAGCCCTTATGCAGGATTACAATAAATGTCTTAATGAATCAATAAAACATTTTTATAGAACGTGAAGAAATAAACAAAGGTTGCATCCATTAGCGCTGAATGTGTGTCAAGGGGAATGTGTGTCAAGGGGAATGTGTGTCGAGGGGAATGTGTGTCGAGGGGAATGTGTGTCGAGGGGAATGTGTGTCGAGGGGAATGTGTGTCGAGGGGAATGTGTGTCAAGGGGAATGTGTGTCAAGGGGATGACGGTACGTTGTTAATCTCCTTAATCAACTTTTATTCACCCACACCCTTAAGGATATACGTAGTAATTATTTCTATAAATTTATAAAGATATACGCCAGTTGTAATTTATTTCTAACTGCCACTGAGGCGTTCTCTGCGGGTATAAGAAGGTAACCTCTGTTACTTTTTTTCTCTGTGTTAACAGTTAAGTCTATGATAACAAAGAGCTGTTCAATAGTTGCGGGCCCCGATTACACAATTATTGCAATATTTAGATTGAATAATATATATGAAATATTTAAGTACTATATTGTATTGATTTACATAGACCAAGTTTATGCATGATATCAGTCCAATTTCGTTCAAACTTCATAATATAGAAGTACAGAACCTTAACACTCTAACTATTATATTATTGCATATATTTAATATTATGTTTGTATTAATAATAATAAATGTTTATTTCCTTTCATCGACAAACTACATAGCATACTAAATAAGAAACAGAACCAACAAATTAACTACATAATAGAAAAAATAATATTTAGCCAGAACGATCAAGAAAAAGAATGACTGAAAATTTAAATTAAAAATATTGTTTTAATTTGTTTAAAAATAAAACATCACACAACACAAAATTTATTACAATATAGCTTAAGAAAAAAAATGCACAAATATATTACAATACAAGTACAAAATTCACGAGTATTATGGTGATCGATTTCGGTGATTCACGCTCACCTTCCTCAGACCAGAGGGATTCACAAAAGAATGGAAAATGGTGTTCAACAACTCAATTTATTGGCCTATGATCACGTGACCCCATCAATTGATCATGTTATGGTGACCGAAATATTAATATTATGGTGACCGTAATCGATCACCATAATATTTGGGCATTTTGTACTTATATTGTAATAAATTTTGTGTTGTGTAACATTTTATTTTTACTGTATATGTATCAACACGTATTATGCTAATTAAAAAACTATTTAAAAAAATAAAAGTATTGATGAAAGAAAAACACGGAAGGCTTAAGCTAGTGAAGGTTCCTTCCTTAATCTTAGACATTACATATTTAGTTCAGAGCGGAGATTATAACATTTTACACACGTCTGGTTCATATATTTAAATATAACAGATTTAAACAAATCAAAATTAGGACTTCTTTTGTGTGCATATACAAGGTGGTAAAAATAGGGAAATGCTTTCACAAAAATGTTATTTTTTCCATAAATACTTTGATAGTTTAATTTTTTTAGTAATTGTATTCCATAAAATATAATTTTTAAACATAATAATTTACTTAAAACCGTTAAATAGCGGAGAAACAGTATTTTTTTAAATTAGTTACTTTGAAATTCAAATGAATAGATACCATTCGAACTCCGGTTTGCGGCAATTAATTTCTCTTGAATAGACCTTTCATTTGATACCAAAGTCGACCTAGGCTTTTGTTGAAGATTTTCGTTCAACTCCTCGTGAGCCGTCCCCTTTAAAAGATGACATGTCGCTAATGGTGTCAAAAAGTATTTTCTTTGTAACCATGATCATGTACAAGATTTCACTTTTACAAGTGTAGTTATACAAAAGTTGTGAATGCGTTTCCATTTTTTTCCACTCTATATATAGTGCTATATAGGCCTACATAATTAATTACATACCATTCACGAAAACTAAACTTACAAAACTGTGCATACAGTATAATACACTAAATAAACTTACATGAAAAATACACAATACTTGCAGCGTTCTAGTTCTATTTGATCAAATCCCATGGTATATAATAAACATTAACTCATTTTGTAACAATAATTTCACCTGAATAAACTTATGTTTATGCATGATACATCATTTAGTTCAAACTTCATAATGTAGAACTACTGCGGATTAGTTCAGTTATTTAGTATCAGAACTACGTTGATTCATATTTATAGTAATTTCACCAGTGGTCTAAAGAATAAAACATAATTAAACTACACTAACAATATTGTAGTGAATTAAATAAAGCTTACGAATCGAAACATTTCAAAATTATTAAAATTTATTTACGCAGATCATATCTTTGGTGGACTTATCAACGATTTACGAAGTGCCCATCGTGCTACATGAAAAGGGAATTCAAGACATGGTGTTTCGGCAGTTGGGGTTGGGAGTAAGTCGTGTAAAGGGCCTTCCTTGTTGGGAAGAACTGGCTTCTAGGTAAGTAGACAGTTGTTTTTATTTATTTTTATATATACATGATGTCCCAGAAATAAAGTGCAAAACTTCGGGAAATGGTTATTTAGGTCAAAATAAAGAGAAAATCAAGAATGTTTTTTTTTCCAAAAACGCTTCGTTTACCAGATACATGTATCCACCTTTTTTTTTTTCGCAAAATATTTGTGTCTCCAAGTTGGCTCAACCAATCATAATGAAACTGGCTATGCTTGTTAGAATACTAGAAACTATTTTAAATTTTTTTTAAATCAAATTAAACCAATTTAAGATTTCAAAATGGCGGCCATTTTACATTTTAAACGAAAATTGTGAAAAATGGCAAAAATTACAAAAAATGTCAAGAATGTTGTTGTATAATTGTATCAAAAATTCAGTATCAAAAAAGTTAGAATCGGACCAAAAATAACCAATACAAATCGATATTTGTGTTGAGAGTCAGTAAAAAAGCATTTTGTTTTTAGCTTTTTTGCTCCCTCTCGACACAAATGTCAATGTGTCTTGGTTATTTTTTGTTAGATTCAAACTTTTTTGATACTGACATATTGTTAATACAATTAGCAAAGAAAAGGGTTTTCTTAAAATTTTTGTATTTTTTGCCGTTTTCCCACCATTTCCGTTTAAAAATTTAAAATGGCCGCTATTTAGTAATCTTAAATTATATCAAGTTGATTTTTTTTATTAGAATAAGTCTCTATTATCCTAACAAGCATAGCTAGTTTCCTTAGGATCGGTTGAGCCAACTTGGATATAAACATTGTTTTGAGATAAAAACAAAATGGTGGATATCTGGTAAATGAAGCGTTTTTGGGGAAAAAATGATTCTTGATTTTCTTATTATTTTGACCTATATAACCATTTCCCGAAGTTTGACACTTTATTTCTGGGAAACCATGTATATATGTATGTGTGTATATAACATAAAAACTCAATGCAGGAATGTACATAATAATATAAGAATTGGCTTGATAAAGTTCAAATTTCATTTATTTTAGAGCTTTCAATTTTTATAGTTTTCAAAATTAAATTTAGATTAAATTTGCTGACTTGTGTTTAACTTCAAAAACTGTGAATACAACCAAAAAATACACCAACCCAAAAAATTAATAAATGAATTTAAACCTAACAAGTTTAAAAGGTAATAAAATCCACAAAGGTAGTTTTAGATCATTACAAATAAAATCGATTTATTCCATAAATAAAAATAATAAATTAACATCATTTTAATGGAACAAGCCACACATGGGACATGGGCCACAGGACCTTTGCGTGTGAAAACCAAAAACACTGCTTAAAAACTAACTAAAACATACATTAATTCATGTATGTGCAATGATATATAACAATAATTATTTTGCACTTTATTAAAAACAAATAAATATAAACTAAAGAGAGTGGAGACAGTTACAGACAAATGTTTGAAACAATTAAAATGTACAGTTAATGACATTAATCTAACTGCTCCAATGAATTTAGTTCTAGATTTCACACAACTGTCACTATGAGTAGCAATACAGGGTCATCGCATTACCCTTAACCAAATGTTCACCTAGATTAAAGCAATTTATTTTACTGTATGGTTTTCTGCAAACTTCAACTCCAGTGTGCATGTGCAGGGTGGACAGGGAGGGCGAGCCTGTGAGGGTTACCCTGGTCGGCAAGTATTCCAGCAATGACGATGCCTACGTCTCTGTCAAGGAGGCACTCGTCCATGCTGCCTTGTTCATCAATCGAAAGGTCAAAATAACCGTAAGTACACTTCCCAAGAATAAATTATGAATGTGTTTCATCATTTGAAGAATTGTTTAAATAAATTAACTTCATATCTTAACAATGCAGATTAGAACAACACTTTATCTCTAAAATACATGTATACAGTACAACAGTCACTTAAATATACATACCCTTCCATAACCAACTGAATACAATATACGAGGGTATCTTGTAACATAAGGGTATTCATGCGCTTTCTAGACGCTAGTCAATCTTGACTTTTTCATCACCAGTGAGTTTATAGTTTACACTTTTTATTCCGCGGAATAACATTTAATACGGAAAAAAAACTAAATTTCTAAATTTTTTGGAATGTTATTTTTCGATACATCTCCATTATTTTTTGAGATTTTTTCATAATTTATTTTTTAATTTGATGTAGTTTTTTTGTGCTGAACACGAATTTTGAAAATGATTTTGGTTTATAACCGTCATTTCTCAAGATACCATAGAAAACCCACGTTCGTGTCAAATCACTTATGGTGCTCATATGTACATTGTTGATGGGAGCTATGACTAGCCACCAAAAACAAATTCGCACGTATTTTTCCTGGAGTGACGTACGGCAGGCGTCACGGAGGCTAGGGACTCGAATTTAATGCAAATTATGAATTTTTGTTGAGTATATAGACGATTAGGATAAATTAGGTTATGTTTGTTTAGGCAAGTAAAAAGTTAATTTTTCAGGCCAAAAATAATTTTGATTGAAAAACCAATTATATATTCTTGTTCAGCATTAAAAACAAGCAAAATGAAAAAAAATTGTTGAAAATTCCAATTTTTTAAAAAGTTTGTATTTTCACTATTGCATAAAAAATTAGTTTTAAATTTTTCGGTAAAAACGAATTTTCCGCGGCTAAAATCAAACTCCTCAAGAATTATAAAGTTATATTTCACCACTTTTTCAACAAGAAGTCACTTTTTCGAAGGCGTTTAGAAAGTTCATGATTATAAACATATGTACTTTCATACAATACATACATTCTTCACTACAGAACAGAAAAAACAAATTGTATTGATATACCTTCACATACTCTAACGTCATACAATATACTGTTTATTATATAAAGAATATAAAAAAATAAATAAACTTTCTATTCCGATAACTTGGAATGGAGTCTTAAATAAAGAATCATTAATTCATGGAAATTATTTTATATTGAAATAAACCATTTATGTTTGTAAATAATATTTCTTCATTATATAAATGCACAAACCTCACAATGGAGAGATTATTAGGTCTGGAATAAAAGTGAGGTTTTTGTAATTTGTTCCTTTTCAGATCATAAATCCTGAACACATAGAACCGTCCCACAGGCACACAAATGATGTGGAATACATGACTGCATGGGTGAATCTACACTCTTGTCAGTAAGTTAATGTTATCATTTTATCTGTTATCATTTTTGCGTAATATATTATTGTGTTTACTAGAGAGAAGAAAGACAAAGAGTTCACATCCAACAGTGCACCGAATGTGTGTTAAGTAGTTAGTTTCCCAGTTCACTATGGGGACGGTAGGAACAGCTGTACCTCCCTTTAATCCCCCAAATCCTCAAAGATAAACGTAGTAATTATTACTACAGATGTATACAAATCTAAATTAGTTAGTTATAATCTATTTTTAGCTGTCAAACTTAGGCGATCACTGCGGCCATAAAAAATAGCAAGGCTGTATGTAAAAATTTACAAAAACAATTTTTTTTATAAAGTGACCTCAGTTTTTTTTCTTTATAAAGTGACCTCAGTTTTTTTCTTTATAAAGTGACCTCAGTTTTTTTCTTTGTTGTGTTTACTTTTCTGGCTTATAACAAACGTAATGTGTACAAACAAATAACTTACTTGGGTTACACAAAGCATTCATAACCTTTATATCACATACATCTTAAGTATAGTAACAATAGTAATTTAATTACTTCCTTCTTTAATATATACACATTAAGTAAAAACTGTAAAATGCAGATATTATTTTATACAAATATAAATTTTAGGCCAACGAAGCTGACTTACCTTAACAAACCAACTTAATTCGATTACAATAAGAAGTAAATAAAGGCCCCTCAAGCTATACAAACATAAAAATACATTCATCCATCAAGTGTGCCAAGTCTTTAAATCCATAAGGTCCAAAAATAGTTTCAACACTTCAAAAGATAAAATAAAAAACGTTTCTTTTCATATTCAGCTTTCTATTATTATTAATTATATACATTATTTATTGACAGTAACCAATTTCTTAAGACACTTGACATTTATGTTTTACTCTACTCTTTTCACTGTATTATTAAAAATCCTTGAAGTTAAATATTGTGTATTCCTTTGTGAGAAGTAGTTATAGGTGTTGAGACATGAACATTGCTGTGATAAATATTGTGTATTCCTTTGTGACAAGTAGTTAAAGGTGTTGAGACATAAACATTGCTGCGATAAATACTGTGTATTGCTGTGTGAGAAGCAGTTATAGGTGTTGATACATGAACATTGCTGCGATAAATATTGTGTATTCCTGTGTGACAAGCAGTTATAGCTGTTGAGACATGAACACTGCTGTGATAAATATTGTGTATTTCTGTGTGACAAGCAGTTATTGGTATTGAGACATGAACATTGCTGAGATAAATATTGTGTATTCCTTTGTGACAAGCAGTTATAGCTGTTGAGACATGAACACTGCTGTGATAAATATTGTGTATTTCTGTGTGACAAGCAGTTATAGGTATTGAGACATGAACATTGCTGAGATAAATATTGTGTATTCCTTTGTGACAAGTAGTTATAGGTGTTGAGACATGAGCATTGCTGTGATAAATATTGTGTGTTCCTGTGTGACAAGTAGTTATAGGTGTTGAGACATGAACATTGCTGTGATAAATATTGTGTATTCCTTTGTGAGAAGCAGTTATAGGTGTTGAGACATGAACATTGCTGTGATAAATTTTGTGTATTCCTTTGTGAAAAGTAGTTATAGGTGTTGAGACATAAACATTGCTGCGATAAATACTGTGTATTCCTTTGTGACAAGTAGTTATAGGTGTTGAGACATAAACATTGATGTGATAAATATTGTGTATTCCTTTGTGACAAGTAGTTATAGGTGTTGAGACATAAACATTACTGCGATAAATATTGTGTATTCCTGTGTGACAAGCAGTTATTGGTATTGAGACATGAACATTGCTGTGATAAATATTGTGTATTCCTTTGTGAGAAGCAGTTATAGGTGTTGAGACATGAACATTGCTGTGATAAATTTTGTGTATTCCTTTGTGAAAAGTAGTTATAGGTGTTTAGACATAAACATTGCTGCGATAAATACTGTGTATTCCTTTGTGACAAGTAGTTATAGGTGTTGAGACATGAACATTGCTGCGATAAATACTGTGTATTCCTTTGTGACAAGTAGTTATAGGTGTTGAGACATAAACATTACTGCGATAAATATTGTGTATTCCTGTGTGACAAGCAGTTATTGGTATTGAGACATGAACATTGCTGTGATAAATATTGTGTATTCCTTTGTGAGAAGCAGTTATAGGTGTTGAGACATGAACATTGCTGTGATAAATATTGTGTATTCCTTTGTGACAAGTAGTTATAGGTGTTGAGACATAAACATTGCTGCGATAAATACTGTGTATTGCTGTGTGAGAAGCAGTTATAGGTGTTGAGACATGAACATTGCTGCGATAAATATTGTGTATTCCTGTGTGACAAGCAGTTATTGGTATTGAGACATGAACATTGCTGTGATAAATATTGTGTATTCCTTTGTGAGAAGCAGTTATAGGTGTTGAGACATGAACATTGCTGCGATAAATATTGTGTATTCCTGTGTGACAAGCAGTTATTGGTATTGAGACATGAACATTGCTGTGATAAATATTGTGTATTCCAGTGTGACAAGCAGTTATAGCTGTTGAGACATGAACACTGCTGTGATAAATATTGTGTATTTCAGTGTGACAAGCAGTTATAGGTATTGAGACATGAACATTGCTGAGATAAATATTGTGTATTCCTTTGTGACAAGTAGTTATAGGTGTTGAGACATGAGCATTGCTGTGATAAATATTGTGTGTTCCTGTGTGACAAGTAGTTATAGGTGTTGAGACATGAACATTGCTGTGATAAATACTGTGTATTCCTGTGTGACAAGCAGTTATAGGTGTTGAGACATAAACATTGCTGTGATAAATATTGTGTATTCCTGTGTGACAAGCATTTATAGGTGCTGAGGAGACATGAACATTCCTGAGATAAATATTGTGTATTCCTGTGTGACAAGCAGTTATTGGTGTTTGGACATGAACAATGCTATTATAAATACTTTTTTTCCTGTGTGACAAGCAGTTATAGGTGTTGAGACTTAAACATTGATGTGATAAATATTGTATATTCCTGTGTGACAAGCAGTTATTGGTGTTGAGACATAAACATTGATGTGATAAATATTGTATATTCCTGTGTGACAAGCAGTTATTGGTGTTTGGACATGAACAATGTTATGATAAATACTGTATATTCCTGTGTGACAAGTAGTTATAGGTGTTGAGACATAAACATTGATGTGATAAATATTGTATATTCCTGTGTGACAAGCAGTTATTGGTGTTTGGACATGAACAATGTTATGATAAATACTGTATATTCCTGTGTGACAAGTAGTTATAGGTGTTGAGACATAAACATTGATGTGATAAATATTGTATATTCCTGTGTGACAAGCAGTTATTGGTGTTTGGACATGAACAATGTTATGATAAATACTGTATATTCCTGTGTGACAAGTAGTTATAGGTGTTGAGACATAAACATTGATGTGATAAATATTGTATATTCCTGTGTGACAAGCAGTTATTGGTGTTTGGACATGAACAATGTTATGATAAATACTGTATATTCCTGTGTGACAAGTAGTTATAGGTGTTGAGACATAAACATTGATGTGATAAATATTGTGTATTCCTGTGTGACAAGCAGTTATTGGTATTGAGACATAAACATTGATGTGATAAATATTGTGTATTCCTGTGTGACAAGCAGTTATTGGTGTTTGGACATGAACAATGCTATTATAAATACTGTATTTTCCTGTGTGACAAGCAGTTATAGGTTTTGAGACATAAACATTGCTGTGATAAATATTGTATATTCCTGTGTGACAAGCAGTTATAGGTTTTGAGACATAAACATTGCTGTGATAAATATTGTATATTCCTGTGTGACAAGCAGTTATTGGTGTTTGGACATGAACAATGCTATGATAAATACTGTATTTTCTTGTGTGACAATCAGTTATAGGTGTTGAGACATAAACATTGCTGTGATAAATATTGTATATTCCTGTGTGACAAGCAGTTATTGGTGTTTGGACATGAACAATGCTATTATAAATACTGTATTTTCCTGTGTGACAAGTAGTTATAGGTGTTGAGACATAAACATTGATGTGATAAATATTGTATATTCCTGTGTGACAAGCAGTTATTGGTGTTTGGACATGAACAATGTTATGATAAATACTGTATATTCCTGTGTGACAAGTAGTTATAGGTGTTGAGACATAAACATTGATGTGATAAATATTGTATATTCCTGTGTGACAAGCAGTTATTGGTGTTTGGACATGAACAATGTTATGATAAATACTGTATATTCCTGTGTGACAAGTAGTTATAGGTGTTGAGACATAAACATTGATGTGATAAATATTGTGTATTCCTGTGTGACAAGCAGTTATTGGTATTGAGACATAAACATTGATGTGATAAATATTGTATATTCCTGTGTGACAAGCAGTTATTGGTGTTTGGACATGAACAATGTTATGATAAATACTGTATATTCCTGTGTGACAAGTAGTTATAGGTGTTGAGACATAAACATTGATGTGATAAATATTGTATATTCCTGTGTGACAAGCAGTTATTGGTGTTTGGACATGAACAATGTTATGATAAATACTGTATATTCCTGTGTGACAAGCAGTTATTGGTGTTTGGACATGAACAATGTTATGATAAATACTGTATATTCCTGTGTGACAAGTAGTTATAGGTGTTGAGACATAAACATTGATGTGATAAATATTGTGTATTCCTGTGTGACAAGCAGTTATTGGTGTTTGGACATGAACAATGTTATGATAAATACTGTATATTCCTGTGTGACAAGTAGTTATAGGTGTTGAGACATAAACATTGATGTGATAAATATTGTGTATTCCTGTGTGACAAGCAGTTATTGGTATTGAGACATAAACATCACTGTGATTTTAAGTTTCAATCTACTTAGCTCATTTATCTCTGTTCATTTCACTATAAGTGGTACGAAGATTATTTTTAGGGTTTTATATACATAAGAGAAAATATACGACTTCGTTAATTAATGTACTCAGAACTTAAGTGGCCATACTATTCTTTAAACAGTTTTTGAAAATGAAACAGCAATTAAAATATTTTTCTACTAGTTCAATAAGCAATATATTTTTACGACAATGTTAGGGGATTTAATACTGTTTATTAGATCTACAGCTACTATTTGACGACCCTTGTGTCCCAGTTAGTATAGCTATTATTTTTCATGCAGTCTAAAATTTCGTTTGATGTAAGAAAATTATCACCCAAAGGCAACGTACGTATGTTGAGACTGTCCAAAATAATTACTCGAGACTCTGGGACCCTTCCCTCAAAACTAGTCCAAGAATATGTGGAGTTACTTAGAGGTTTTTTTATTATATTTGGTGTAGTCAGTTTAGATGGAAACAACGTCGATAAAATGCAGATTGTTTTTATATTACTTTACCTACACCAATAACATACTAATAAATCCATTTTCAGGGCGATCATCATGCCCGGTGGGTTCGGAGTACGCGGTTTTGAGGGAATGCTTTTGGCTTGCCGCAAGAGCCGCGAGAGCAACAAACCGTTCCTTGGCATCTGTCTTGGACTCCAAGCAGCCGTTGTTGAGTTTGCTAGGTAAGTCAAGCCACAAGCTCTTTCATACGCTTAGGAAGAATCTGTACTTAGAATACAGTACCTTAATATCATTATGTTTGGTTATGTTGAACATTTAGCCCAGGAATCGTGATGCTGTGTAGTTACAAACTATAGAAACAGGCAACCAATGCAAGACTACGTAGACTTGTTAAGATTTAGATATTCAAATATCTCTTATAATTACATTTTGCCACGAATATTTTTGGTCTCGCACGAATTAGGCAACTGTTGCCTGCTATGGTGAAAGAGCGAGTATGATCTCGGCAACTTTTATAAAACCGACCCAAACTTAAAGGCACGAATTCGACAATTGTGGGGGAAGAAGAGGGAGAGGAAGAGAGAAATGACAGTGAATAACACTCGCGTCCAAGACAATGTAATTCTATCAGTCACAAAGTAAACTTTACTAAGTCAATATCCAAGATGGACCTTTTACGTTAATTTGCTACCACTACCTTTTCCATTACTTCACTACTACTACTTTTTTTTATCGCAATTACAGTTAGGTTAGGTCAGGTTAGGTTGGGTTAAGTTAGGTTAGATGGCTACTAAAGTTGATCACAAACTGGTAAATCCAATGATTGACTTACCATCAAATGCGCTCTTCGTCTGAAAGTTATTTGAAAGCGATAAGATAAGCCAGCGATACCGGATTCCAGGCGGATGAGGAATACCACAGTGGACGTAAAAATGATTGAGAAACAGTTTTTAGAGCAATAGAATATTTATAAAGCGGTATTGAATTAATTAACGGAAAAGATTCACCAACCAAGATGTTAATATAGTCCCAACAATGTTAAACGGTTACTTTCTTTGACATCTGTGCCTATCATAATTTACATTAGCTGATAGTAGGTAGATTAGAGTAAATATAAGACTACTGTATGAACAATAACCACATAAGAAAAGTAGGCTACTATTAATAATATATAATCATGTACTGAACTATGTATATGTACATGTAATAATATATCTACTAGTAACATATTAAATAAAGAATTGGTTGCTACATTAAGTTGTATATTGCTCCTAATTTCTTTATAATTGTTTTTACTAACAATACTGGATTATCCATTCGAATTCTGTAGTTATTGATCATAATTCTACTGTACTAATGTACATTCACAATTTTACATTGTATAAATAAAAAAAAGCACAGTCGTAAAATTTATAAAGAGCAGATGTTTAGGATTCTACTTTTCATAAAAATTCTACACTCTAAGTTTCATATAATTACGAAAGCTACAATTAAAATTTTCTGTACTAGATTAAATATTTTATTCCGTCAGGTAATTATTATACATTGTTGGTGCTACACCTTAAAGCGCAAAGTAATATACTATGGTAAATGACGTACGTGTATGGGTGGGTCAACAACGACACACGTGTATCAGTGGATGAGCGGGTCAGGATGACAGACGTGGGTGTAGCGAGGGTAGGTAAGTCATCAAGTCAGCGACGCAACTTAAGTGTATAAGTGGGTAAGTTGATCATCCATAGCCATAATAGTGTGAGTTGGTTACCAACGATGTACGTGTATAATGAGTGGGTGACCGATTCATCAACAACGTAAGTATGCGGGTGGGTGAGTGGGTCATCGATACCATGCGTGTGTGGGTTGGTTATCAACGATGTACATGTATAAGAAAGAATGTAAGTGAGCTATTCATCAACAATGTACGTACGAGGGTGGGTGAGTGGGCCATAAATAGTATACACGTGTGGGTGAGTTATCACTGTCGTACGTTTATGGGTGGGTGGGCTACTCATCAACAACGTAAGTATGCGGGTGGGTGAGTGGGTCATCGATTCCATGCGTGTGTGGGTTGGTTATCAACGATGTACGTGTATAAGAAAGAATGTAAGTGAGCTATTCATCAACGATGTACGTATGAGTGGGCCATAAATAGTATACACGTGTGGGTAAGTCATCACTGTCGTACGTTTATGGGTGGGTGGGCTATTCATCAACGACTAACGTGTATATGTAGGCACGTCAGTCATCACCAAGGACGTATGTGTATAGGTGGGCAGATAGGTTTTAACGATGTAGTGTAGGTGTGTAGGTCATCAAATATGTAGAGTAGGTGGGTGAGTGGGTTTTCAACGACGTTGTGTAGGAGGTGGGTAGATCATCATAGATGTGATGTAGGTGGGTGAGTGGGTCATCAACGACTCAGTGTAGAAGGTGGGGAGGTCACCATAGGTGTGATGTAGGTGAGTGAATTGGTCACAAACGATGTTATGTAGGTGGGTGATTGGGTCATTAACGATCCAGTGTAGGTGGGTGAGTGGGTTATAAACGATGTTAAGTGGTTGAGTGATTAATCAATGACGTATGTGGATGGGCAAGTTGGAGTAAATAGGCTTATTATAATTCATAAGTATCGAAAGTTTTTGCACAGAAGATATGAAATTTAAAATGGATTAAAATAGAAAAATCAAACATAAATATTTAATTAAAGTTTATGTATTAATTCCAGCAAACCATAAATTGACACTACAAATATAGTAATCTTTATCTATAAAATATTTGAAAAACTAATACCAAACACAATTCAAAAATAGCTAAACAAACGATTCCACTGGCTTTTTAGCTAATTTAGATAAATGGGTGGTTTTTGGTGTGATGCTAGGGATACCCACTTTGATTGTGCTGTGCTTCCAACTCTAATTCCAAAACAGACGATAAATTAACGATTCAACCAGTTTTTAGCTCAATTTGATGTGTGGGTGGTTTTGGAATGTGAGGCTAGCGGCATCAACTTGGTTTTTGTAACGAATGCCAAACAATCGTTAAAAATAGATAAAAATCGACCTATATTTTGAATCGTGGAAATATTCTGAAATCAACGTATATATAAACCATAAGTGTACTGTGACGTAATGTTTTTATGACACACGCAGGAAATTTTCGATGTCCGTGGCTGGCGGTGCATGGTTTATAGGTCCGCCACAGAACGTAAGCACATTACAAAGTCATGAATCATGCCATCCAGTTTGTTCACACGCCCCTCCCACCCCCCGCCACAAGTCCGTGCCGCAGCCAGCCACGGTCCTTTCGCCGCCGCCAACAGCTGTTCCCACCTCCACGCCCCACGACACCGTTACAAAGCCGAATGGCCGCCACATCTCTTGGTACGTAGAGACTAGAGAGGGACTCGGCCTGTTCCCAGCTCTGCAGTACTGGGAAGGGATACATGCAGCAATGAAGGGATGAAATCAACAATGAGAGAGGAGGTCCTGGTAAGAAAGGAGGAATTGGCAGCCATCTCACACTTTTATTTAGAATTGCAACTTTTTTTAAACTCGGGACGGGACCATCGTTGTTTTTTGAGCAGGATACTCCCCCCCTCCTGAAGATAAGATAACGACTTTACCAAAACTATATCTTCACTTTACGCATCAGCCAAATATAGACTAGTGGCTCTGATTGATAATCAACTCAAAACAAATAGTGAAAAGTGAATAGTTATACATTTTAAATAACACACTGTTTTTCATGAGTAAAATTAAGTAAAGAAATTAGTTGAATTTATTCCACGAATAAAATAGTGCGTGTAACAAGTTAAGTCATCCTTGTCTTAAAATAACCTGGTAAGATATTCCAATGAATATACATCCATAAGAAGCGAAAAGCCAATGTTAAAAAGTCAGACTACTTTTTTCTAATAGGCCTATTGCTACTTTGGAGCGGCCGCCGCTAGGTCGAGCTTGCTGCGCGGCAACCTAGAGTGAGATAGAGAATGACAGAGAGGGCAGCGCAACAGCCTGGAGTGATGGGAAGATTACAAATTGTCATGAAAATGAGAGAGAAAGGCAACGGCAGACAAGGATTTTGGGTGGGAGAGGGGTGCGTAGCAGAAATTATCAACCCGCGCTGCGTATCGGCAGCCGCGCTAAGCTCGTTTTCGTCTGCTACAGGAAGTCTGACTGTTTTCCTAACTCTTTTCGCTTCTTATAGATGTGTATTGATTGGATATACCTTTACTTAGAAAATCAAAGTATTCCGACAAGATAGGGGACAATAGAATCTAAAATCGAGACTATCCCAACGAAATCGGGACGGGTGGCAATCCTGTGGTTGACAATATTTAAATAGCAAACATACTGGCAGGAAAAGGTCGTATTTTCCTGAATATAATTTTGTGACTTCAATATTGAGTTTTCAATGGTGAAATCCGTATAAAGACATCAATTAAATTTAAATTACATTTTTGCAAGAACAATTTACGACAATAGTATAGCAATCGTTAATATCCTAACTGAAATTTCCCATTAATTATATATAATTTCACATACATACATACATAAAAAGTTTGTCACACTCTCATTCATACCAAAGTTAGTAGCCATTCCACTTCCAGTATGAGTTATACCAATTAGATGTCTTCCAGTCATGTGTAAGGAACTCGTCCACACTAAAAAAAAAGCTTTTGATAACAAGAGCTTTTTAATACGAGCCTTTTATAACATTTTTCGTTTGACTCGTTGAAAATACCTGCAGGAAAGAGAAGATTTTCGAAAACCACCCTTCAGTGTTGCCTAGCTAGTATGGTTCCATGCCTCTAGTATTATATGCATGTATGTATGGGCCGCGTGTTAGTACTTATCTTGACATACAAAAAAGTATGGTTTGTAATCTAATTTAGGATCTTTTCGGTTAATTAACTAACACTACTTTTTTTCTTTCCGTTAAGTCACTACCGCTTGGTAAATATTCTATTGCTCTTATAACTCTTTCACTGTGGTAATCCTTATCCGCTAGGAATCCGGTATCTCTGGCCTTATCTTATCGCTTTCCAAGAACTTACACACGGAGAGCGCATTCGGCGATAAGTCAATCATTGGATTTACCAGTTTGTGATCAACTTTAGTAGCCACCTAACCTAACCTAACCTTACCTTAATTGCGATAAAAAAGTGGTGGTAGTGAAGTAACGGATAAGGTAGTGCTTTGTTTATTTTGATATTATTGTTCTTAAATTTCTGAATTTCAGGATTTGCTATTTGAATTTTATTTTTGTTGAGTGTATTATGTAAGTTATAATTATATAATAGGTATGCAAAATGTAATAGTGACAAGGTATGTTCTACAGGCCTTTCTTTTGTTTGTTTATATAATAAATTTACATTAATTTAGGTCACTTGAGAACGAGAGGAATTTCTTACCTCTCGAAACGTTGTGTAGTTAAAAAAAACACTGACTTGAAAAAGTCAAACTAAATTTGTTTTTGACTGATATTAGTAATATGTAAAGGCATTGTCAACAGTTGCAAGGTTTTGAAAGCGTTTCTGTACGAATATCCGATTTTTAATTTTGATACAATCCGGACCGCTTTTATATGATGCCTGAAAATTTTCAAAAATGCATTGTTTGGACAACTACCCCAGAGGACCACCTCATAGGTAAGGAAGATAAGCCCCTAATACGCCGACATCAGTACCTGAGTTGGGCAGTATTTAGACAGTAATCTCAGGACATAAATTCCTGAAGATAATTCAGACGAGACATTATTTGTTTGATCACTCCAAGTTAAATCTCGACTGTGGTATATTCAAAGAAATTTGGTGGATTTAACCTCTGCAAGCTCTGTATCTTCAAGTATTACAGTTGGAAAATCCACCCTTGTCTGGCGTAAGTTAAAGTTTATGTAATTATATTTTGTTGGACTTACACTCTGTATGTGTGCAGGAACATCCTGGGCTATCACCGTGCTAACTCCGCAGAGATGGAGCCACAAACCAGGCACCCAGTGGTTGTAGAAATGCCAGAACACAACGGCCGTGGCATGGGTGGTACCATGCGCTTGGGCAAGCATATCACTGTCTTCAACAAAAGTTTTCCATCCAAGTTGAGTAAGTATTTTTCACTAAAATGCTTTGGGCACACTTTATATTATTTACAACAGCTCAACTCAAACATTCATAAATAAATAGGTGATTCAAGTTTAGGAAAAGCTTTTTATTTTAATTTTAGGATATTATTTTCTAATTGTTAAACGTTGTGTTTGTTTCCTTAAACACTTAAAGCATTGGAAATCTACAGTTATTATCTACCTATCATGAACAATTAATTGCTGTTTCTCATTAATTACTATGATATTTTATCTACTTTTATTTTGTTCATGAAGACTTCTTATATTATTTTGATCTAATTAAAACATTCTTCGTTTATTTAGCTTCAATGTTGTACTGTCACCAATTCTTGTTAAATACACATTAAAAATTACTCGGCCGAGTGCCTTTGAGTGAACTTTAATAACTTTGTGGTAGTAAATAAAATTAAATTTCTTGACTTTTAGGACAACTTTATGGGCACGTAGATCGTATAGAAGAAAGGCATAGACACCGCTATGAAGTTAACTATAGCTATGTCCCAGCATTGCAAAACGCTGGACTTTTGTTTGTTGGTGAGTATATTGCCATTTATTTTGGCCATTAGTAGATCATAGTATCCTTGACTATAGAAACAAGAAAAGATCCGCTCATGTGGGTATTGTGAAGTCAGTTTTCCTCTTCGGTGAAATTAGTTTATGTTAGGTGTTCACAGGTAGCACCACTGGTGTCCGTCTCTATCTCTCTTCACCCCTATCCCTGTCTCCCTCCAGCACAGATTGAAGTGACTAATAGATTATCACTTGTTTGGGACCATTCACCGTTAGACAGCAGCACAGACATGTGTCTACAGAAAAGTTGTTATTTTTGTATGCCTTTTTGTTCCTATAGTCAATGATAGTATCAAAAAATGTTATGTGTTTTATTGTTATAAATAATGAACCAAAGGAACACATATATTTATAAACAGTCTTCATAGTCAGTAAATACACGTAACTTATATGTACTAGTAGATATGTACATAGTAGAGACATGTATTCCTTATGACCACAACTACGCAGAATAAACATGTATATTACTTGCTCTCCGAGTCCCCGTATACCGAGGACAATGCACAAGTTATACTTAATTATCACATACAATATTTCTCCAGTAGTATGTTCCAGGCGGTCTCAGCTATGGTGCAACGTGGAGGAGGCAGCAAAATAAACTCCAGCTTGAAAACATTGCTCTTTGGAAATATTTCTGTTTCACCCCCTGAGGGGGACACCGACAAGAAAATACGACGTTCTTCTTAAATTATACTGATGATATTACATTTAAATTAAGTTCTGTGACCAAATAGTTATTTATATTTGACTTTAATCAATTTTGTTTAACATACATATCAAGATGCAAAGAAAATATTTAAAAAACGAAATATTAAAATGAATAAATAGAACGGAATGTATGAATAAAAGTAATAAACAAAGATCGGTTTCATAATAGACAATCTAGAGGTAGAACTAAGTTTTATTCAATTCAAATTTGTTACATTACATTTTATTACTTTTTATACCCACGGTCAAGTATTTGTTTCATAAATAATTTGTTGAAATCCCAATGCAAAAGATGACCCAATCCTTAAAAAACTGTAGCGGTGGCATATCATCTCCAAACTGTAGCGGTGGCATATCATCTCCAAACTGTAGCGGTGGCATAATCTCCAAACTGACTCTGCCCTTCTCATCAAGTCTTTGAATATTATTACTATCCAAATATTATTATCCATCCTCACACTTTTCATCTCAAAACACATTCCTTTTGTGTAAAACGTAAACGAACTATTGTGGTGTCACCACTAACCATCGATAAGTCGACCGCAGTCAATCGATGTCAGTCTTAACCCTTTCACTGTCGTAGACATCTATTAATGAATTGTCTAGAAGACAATGTATAAGATAGAAGACAATGTATAAGGTAATTAATTTTAATTGTTGAATTTAACCCTTTTACAGTATTGTCAATGCATTAAATTTAAAATTTCGATCAAACTACTGTAACATGGTTTATAAAAATTTTACTAGGCCTATATGTATTTTTTAGAGGAACCTTTTATTCTAAACTACACATCAATTAATTGTTCAGGATCTGACCTCAGTGGAAATAGGATGGAAATCATAGAGCTTCAGAACCACCCTTACTATGTGGCTACCCAATTCCATCCTGAGTATAAATCCCGGCCAACGTCTCCCTCTCCAGCGTTTCTCGGTCTTCTCTTAGCAGCCACTAACCAACTAGAACATTTCTTGGATGAACAGCCCCAGACGTTCTTCAGCTTCCGTGCTCCAGGTAATGTTATGATGATAATATATGCTCCATGATTTGACGTTAAGGTGGCCGTTTTTAAACTGCCAAGCTACTGGTGGAAAGCCAAGAGCAAGTAATACAAATAGAAAGAACATAGACCCTCCTGCGGTGAAGCCGACCGTCACCACCAAAATGGCACCTCTCTCCACTTACCGACTTACCTCCCAAGTACGGAGCGTCGAGCGCGTTATCTGAGTAGTTGACTGGAATATATTTTAATACACAGTATATGTTATACTGTATAATTTACATAAAGGTACAAGTTAGCAAGTCAAACTATAAAGGCCTTTTCACACCGCGGTTACTCGATGATTTAAAAAAATCTGTTCCCATTATATTGAACGGTGACGTTTACACCGCGTCTGCAGACTAATCTGCGGGATCGCTCGGGAGCGATCTTTTGAAAACGTTTATAGAAGTCTGTGGACTTGCGTATGCGCACTCTAGGTTTACCATACATTTTCATTGTAAAATACGGACACCATATATACTTGGAGGTCTGGGAAGGGGGTGGGGTTGTAAATTGTCTCTTATGAATTTTATGATATGCAATTTGGATTGTTAAATTGAGATAATTATACTAACGACACTGTGATATTTAATAATTATATCACAAATATATTTTATTTTAAGATTTCAGAATTATAAAATATTAACAAAAATGCTTTGTATACTTTAATAAGTGGTTCATTAAGTTTAAGTTAATCATTTTCTGTTGTATATACTTGGTGGAATATATTGGGTTTCACAAAAGAACACATTTTTTTAATTCCTCCACAAATTTTAATTAAAAAATTAAAATTTTTTTGTTTACATTTAAATTGATGATGCCTTAACCGGCGAAAGCGCTTTTTAATTAAAATTTGTGGAATAATTTAAAAAAATGTGTTTTTTCTGAAAGTTTAAGTTAAGTAGGCTGATCTCAATAAATGTTAATAAATCTCCTTGAAAATGGTTAGGCATCACTTGTACTAGTACAGTACTGGCTGAAGGCTGAAACCAGTCATTTTTCTGAAGAGATTACTTTTTTAAGTAAAGAACTATTGTTTTCAATGCACCAAAAAAATCATTACATGACATCACTGTTAACTTTGATACTAAAAATTGCTTCGACCTTCTCCTCTGACAGTCTATTCCGATCAGGTGTCCAAACATTTTACATTAGTGAAAAAACTCGTTTAACTGGTGCCGAAATGTCGGGTAGATAAAGAGCAAACTCCAACATTCTTTCAACATTTTCACACTTATTTCCGGCCAAGTTCAAGAATTTAAAAATTCTTATTTTCAAGTGGAGGAAGATGTTTGAAAATATAATAGTGCATAGTATATACATGAGTCATCGTACAACATACAGCCTCTCAAGACTGTCGATTACCCAAAGTATTAGTAATATATGTTTGTCTTATATTTTTATTATTAAAAGAATGAAAAATACGGACATCTACCCGGGCTTTTCTTTGTACAATAACTCCCGCTGGTTTCTTTAGAAAAATTGTGAAATATTTATGATTTTTACTAACTCTGATATGATTTGCACTGCTTTGCTTCCCACTAAACTTGAGAATTCGACGTACAAAATATAAACAAATCATATTTCAGTGCTACTGTTTATTGTTGGTTTTATTTCCCCCAAATTTAATTTATAATTTATTTAATTAAAGGTATTTTTTGCTAGGTACTGACATCTTTCTTGCTTCATATATCACAAATAACTGAGAATAGTCGGGGCTCCAGGAGGCTCAGTACCCACAGACAGAGTGCGGTGTGAATATGGCATCTGTCACGTGACGTTTGTCACGTGACGTCACTTGACATAATGCGATCGCGGTGTGCAAAGGCCTTAAAGAGCGAACAACGCATCATTGGGCAAATATACGAACGTGATGCGCGATGGTTAGCATCTGCCACTTAACCACATCATACAAAGAAAATTAATTTTCCTAGAATGAACATCTTTTAGAATAGCGTAATGAAACATCGATTAACAACCTCAAATTTTCTTGCTGACAAAAATTCTCTGACCAAAAATTTAAAAAATCTTATAATAACTTTTTCTTGTCATTTGAATGTTGTAATTGGTTTACTACTTATTAAAAATATTATTGCAAGAAACCTGTTGGTTATAATTAATGTACTGTATTACTTTGCGCATTACAACCCCATTAATTAAATACGTGCTTAGTTTCAACATTTTATTTGGTCTTTAAATGGCTCAATTCTTGACGCAAACAAAGAGCTTACTTTAATTTGTGTGCCACACACGACGAGACACTAGAAGATCTGGCCACTACGAAGATGGCGGACCCGGCTTTAGCTGCTCCTATGGTACGGCTTGCCGATGCCTACTCTGTTTTTGTATTACTTGCTCTGTGGTAGAAAATCGATAGCCCTATAATAGCCACTCAATCTTACCGTCAGCGGGCTAAAACATGCTGCTCTATTTCAACTGTAAGGTTCGTGTTTACTATTATGATGAGTTAGGCCTATAGTGAACAATCTAAGATTATTAAAAGTCAAATCTAGTGGACCACTGTAAGTTGATACGAGTTTTTAAATTAAAAACCATCTCAAATGATATTTGAAGTTTCACATATTGAAGGGTAAAAATACCTATATAATTATACTGTACACTCATATTTTAAGAAAAATCTACTTACGTTTAACTAGAATAGTTCTTCAACTATCGAATTACACTTAATATTTTGCAATACGATCATTATTACACACCGAATCCTTGAAATAGAAAGCCATGTTCCTGGCGTTTTTCTTGAAGTGAAAATAAAAAATGGTTGATTCACAAATTTAATTATTTCTGTATAAGTCAAAATTCAAGTGACTATATAATAATCTGTATCCTCTACAATAAGGTGAACATTGATTGGGGGGGGTGTTAGTAGTGTATACACATATTTCATGTGGTACCGCATATGTGTAAGTGAACGTAGGTAGTTCTAACATAACTTGTTTTATTTGTTTTAGATGAAACACCAAAAGTTCAACGACGCAACAGTTTCAGTTAGAGAAGTGAAACTCAGAGAAGAAAACCCTGCACAATGCTTCAGGCCGTTTAGGTTTGATTTTGTGTCTTGATGATTCAGAAAGTAAAATAATTTTAAATATAGGCTATCCTCATGTAAATTATGTAAATATAAATTAACTTAATACATTTTGTAAGATGTTTATATTTTAAGCTTTTGCCAATAAGAAGTGATATTACTTCGTAAGATACCTTTATACGAGTATAATATTTTGTATACTTTCATATTCATAGTATACTTTTTTATATTCTTATTTTTTTATCATATTGTGTTTAGTGGCTGGATGATTCCATCAATGTAAGCTATGATATAAAATACAACTACAAAAATGGCATTAACACACATTAGCCTACATTACCGCTGTATTATTCCGCATTGTAATTTGTAAATGAAACTGTATCAAGTAAATATATTACTTTATTTACCTGAGAACTAAGTAATATTATCTTATTTCGTAGGCTTAAGTGGCCGAAGTCATTACTAATAACTACAACTTCCGGTAACGACCGCGGAAGTTGTAGTTATTAGTAATGATAAGAGTAAGATCACTTTATTAGTAAGATAAAGTGTTATCTACAATATTTATATCACCAAACATTTCAGTCTCAAAAGTTACCACTGAGGATGTCACATCACAACATAGGCGAAACGTCTGGTGACGTCACCGGAAGCTTTAGTTATTGGTAATAAGTAAGATTATTCTGATTAAATTAAATTAAACTAGGAATAAGATAAATGTGGAACTTTAAAACAAGAAATGGAGTGGATTCTACTAACTATAGCAAGACCAAGCGAAGGGAGATTTTGGTGCTTTGCGATAATTTGAAATTTCTTATGTGAAATAGATGTATATGGTTGTATAACTTTGCAATTTGTTAGTAGAATAGTCGTGTTTTGGTTTTATCTTATTTTATCCTCCCAATATTGAAACCAGATGCAAAAACAAAGTGGTAGATGAAAATTCAATTTAAATAGTGAAAATAACATTTGACAAAATATAAATACTAAATCGATGGTAACTAATTGACTAATCGAAATAAACAACAATAACTATCAAAATAATGAGAAATAATGACTTACTGTATACATGAATATTAAAGTTACAAAAAGCATGCAAAGTACTCAGATGTAAATGCTTTGTTCTTCACAAGAAAACAAACATACGGAAATAGAAAGTGAGCTCTAGTCACAAAACAACTAACAATATTTAAAACAAAAAATAAATAGTATGGATGATTAACTAAGGCCAACATTACCAAGTATCAAATTACTAACTAGGCTTTACCTTAACATCATTAACAAGTAGAGGTTAGGCTACCGGTTTCGGAGACACAGCTCCATCATCAGGCATCCTCCAGTTGGATTTGTCACCATTTAATTTCGGATTGTTCCAAAGTATCCATTTCCCTACTTTTTGTGAATATATGCAGGATTTCCAAGTCTTTCTCAAAAGAGCTGCAACTATGCCCAGATTCTATGATATGTAAAAAGCACAGCGCTGCATGATTTGATTTTTGGCTCGGCGTATTTTTTGGCAGGTGTTCCTTATATCTAGTTTTAAATGAGCTTTTTAAATGGTGACATATCATAGTGGAGGATGCCTGATGATGGAGCTGTGTCTCCGAAACCGGTAGTCTAACCTTTACTTCTCAAGGATGTTAAGGTAAAGCCTAATTAGTAATTTGATAAATATTGACATCCTGTGTAGAATCATAAATGATTATTATCAAGTACTAAACAAGAAGCAAATACAAATATTTACCATTCAGTATATTGTATATAATAAATTTCAATATCAATGTTAAACATTCAATAACATAACAAATATCAATACAGCTAAAAAAGGAAAAACAAATGACAATTGATAGGATTACAAAAACTATTATATCAATTGTAATTGAATTAAACTTAAACAATAAATATAAACCCAATAATTGAAAATACATATGCTAATAATAGCAATAAATTTAATGAATAGTTATTGAGTAAATAAGTAATATTGAGTAGTTGTAAATAAAAATAATAGAAACAAAAGTGAAGCCATTCTGCCTAAGGTGTTTACTATTACTACTACACAAGGTGTTGGACGTAGGCGCTAGGTCGATTCACAGGCGTTCACGCCAGGGGCAGTCTAGGTGGAGCCCCACTCTCAAATCTCACAGAACGGAGATTTGAATATAGGTATTTAGTACAATATTGAGTAGCCATCACAGCTAATCCTAACTATGTATCCGAGACAGGAAGTGCCTTTCCCACCGATAGAAAGCACGTGGTGGTCGGGGGTTACGGAAGGAGTTTGTTAAGTTTTATAAGAAACAAATTGTGTTAATAATGAATTACTATCAATTGGCCACAGATGTATGCTATCTGAGTCAAGTTATGTATAAAGTTACCTACATAATTAATATCTCATACTATCAATTTTGAATATTTTTAAAATTCAGTCAGAGATAGAAAATATAAAAACTAGTAAATAAACAAGGCAGCACAGACGTATTTATAAGTGGTGAAACATATTATTGAGTATAAACATATATAAGTGAGTAATATTATTAAATGATCTTTAACCGAAACACAATTTTATAGAAGACTACATGTGTACTCTGATTGCCAATATCATAAGAAGTTACTAAAGATACCACAAGGCTGCGCCAAGTACACAGAGCTTATCCTTTTTTCCGCCAGGTGCCACTAAGCTTTTTTATCAACATCACCTAATTTGCATAATTATTTGTATTAATTAATAAAAATAATACAAAATAATGATTTAAATTATTAAGTTTTATTTACTAATACTTCACAAACTAGAATCAATTATTATAAATTGTAACATGCATTAACTGTGATAAATATAATTATTACAAAAATAGAAAGCCGACATTAAAAATAACTGTACAAAAATATTGATTCTCATGCTCATTTTTATCTCGAACATGCGTTTGCATAGTGAAAATGGCGTATATTGATATGAAAGTATATATCACTAAATAATTTTTGCAGTCCTCGACCTGTAACTATCACCTTAGTTCAGTTAGAGGACTAAAAACCACATACAGGACAAGTATCAACAAGATGCTGTTAATATATGAGGAGCACACTGCAGATAATCGCATGTGTTTTACGTTACCTTATCAAATTAGTACTAGATCACAAACTGTGAAGGGTGGCCATATTGGCTGTAGTCCAGAACGATATACTGTTAGGGGTGGCCATAGGTGCTGTAGTCCAGGAAGATATACTGTGAGGGGTGGCTATAGGGGCTGTAGTCCAGGACGATATAATGTGAGGGGTGGCCATAGGGGCTGTTGCCCTGGATCACAAACTGTGAGGGGTGGCCGTAGCTCAAGACCGCTCCTAGTATTATTTCGTTTTTTATTCTTTCTTCAATATTATAATTGGTATTTTAATTCTATTTTTATGGATTATTCAAATTATATCATAAACAAACAAAAGGCAATAATTAAATTCAAACAAAAGAAATTATTTATAACCTATGACTTACAAGAACTATGGATTAAATATTACTTCAAATAAAATATTAAACAGTGTTCTAAGTCAAATCAAAGTGACCTACATAACTAATATCTTATAATATCAATTTTAAATTTTTTTTTAATTCAGTCAGATGTAGAAAATATAAAAACTAGTAAATAAAACAAGGCAGGACAGACGTATATATAAGGGGTGAAACATATAGTAATATTATTAGCTGATCTTTAATCCGAAACACAATTTTATAAAAGACAATATTGTACTCTGACTGCCAATACTATAAGAAGTTACTTGAGTCACCACACGACTGCGCGACGTACACGAAGCTTCTCTTTTTCCCGCCAGGTGCCACTAACTTTTTTATCAGCATCACCTAATTTGCATAATTATTTGTATTAATTAATAAAAATAATACAAAATAATAATTTAAATTATGAAGTTTTATTTACTAATACTTCACAAACTAGAATCAATTATTATAAATTGTAACATGCATTAACTGTGATAAATATAATTATTACAAAAATAGAAAGCCGACATTAAAAATAACTGTACAAAAATATTGATTGTCAAGCTCATTTTTATCTGGAACATGCGTTTGCGTAGTGAAAATGGCGTATGGTGATATGAAAGTATATATCGCTAATTAATTTTTGCAGTCCTCGACCTGTAACTATCACCTTAGTTCAGTTAGAGGACTAAAAACCACAGACAGAAATAAGTATCAACAAGATACTGTTAATATATGGGGAGCACGCTGCAGATAATCCCATGTGATTTACGTTACCTTATCAGATTAGTACTACTCTTCTTAAATAGATTAAACACAATTTATTTTAAGGAGGGCCGATCTTCTTAACCTTACTCTTCCATTTCCCATAGCTTATTAATTACTGATCGATGCGAGGAACTTATTCAGACAGAGTAAGTGGGCAAACCAGTACTGTACAAGTTGAATCTTACTGATAAATATTTCCAGTTCTGGCCGGATTCGAACCAGCGATATCTGTATCCCATGCTCAACGTCCAGACGCCTTAAACCGCTCGGCTATCGGCTCACACATGGTAATTAATTGATGCATAATTAGAATTAACGTTTAGTATTTATTTAAATACGGCATGTGGTTTCATTATAGTAACACAAGTTTGTTTTAAATCCATTCGATTAGCTCAACAATTATTCAACATTTCAAGCTAAAACAATAATACCTTTATCATATTTTAGCTAAGCTACTTCTTTTGAAAATTCGTTTATATTATATACAAATATTAAATTACAATGAACTAAATAAATTGATCAAAATGAAGGGAACATTTTGTACGTTTATAGGACTGTCAACAGTCCATGTTTTACAGATGATTATTGTTGTTGTAAATAATATTTTAAACGTATTACTTTCTGGTAGAGACTAATGAAGGACGAATTTAGTTTATTCTTCATTTTAAGAACAAATGAATACTGTTTAAGTCGGAAGGCCTCAAAAATAAAATATATTTTATTTGACATAATGAGTATGTTTAAATTATTTTATTTCAAATATTTGTCCAGTAAACACTTGAAAATGGATGGACATGTATAATTATTAGTTTGGTCTGAAGTTAAAAGGTCTGGGCTATGGCCAAGGCCAATTCTTCTTAAATGGGCTATATTTACGAACATCCTTTATTTTACAACAAATTTAATTTTACAACGATAATCATGCTATAATTACATTTTACTAAGATTGATTTGACATTCACTGAACTGGTTTCAAACGTTTCCGTATTTTTCGATTTCCTACGATTACCTCTACATTTGTCTACGCTTCACTAATAATAATAATATCCTTTATTGTCGTAAAACTGTGGTACAGCATTGACAACGTCATGTTACTGCTAAATGCCAAGTCTGTACTAATACTATCTTAATTTAAGTACATTTAAAATAAATTTAGGGCAGGCATTTATAATTACAAGCACAACAACAGAACCCCATATGTATATACATTAATATTAGTTTTACAACAAAGTTTAAGTAATAAAATAATACTAGGAATGATACAATTAAGAACAAGGCAAATAGAACAAGGACCATAGATAATACATCGACAACATGAAATACTTCTAATGAAATATAAATACAAGATTAAAATTCTATTAAACCCAAACTCAGAAATTCGTTAATTGAGTAAAAGGGGTTGTTGAGTAACCAGCAGTAAAACTTAAATTTAAACTCTTTCGGTGAATACTTATTAATTAAATGTATAACTTTGTTGTATACTTTGATTGAGATCACCGGGTGACTGGATAAGCTTTTATTCAACCTATGAAAACCAACAGTAGCTTTATTGTTGTTACGGGTTTCATAACTAGAATTTTCTCTCACGTGTATGTACTCTTGATGACTAAAAGTATATTGTACTATGTCAAACAGATATAGGTTTATGACTGTTTGAACTTTTGTGAGAATAAACAGAGGCTTACAGTGTTCTAATAGGTCTTAATTCGTAATTATTCTAATTATATTTTTTTGAAGGATCAAAACTTCACACTCTGCTACAGTTACCCCACAGAATAAGCCCATATCTAATTAGAGATTGAAAATATGCAAAGTATGCATACCTTACATAACTGCTACTAACACAAGACGTGAGACGTCTATTAAATATATAATGCACAATATTACATTTATTTCCAGTATCTCACTCATAGTACTTGCGTTCCAACCTATTTATTATTATAAATACCCAATGGTGTCGCCCTTAAAAATCAATGGTATTATTTAGCCTATTTCTAAGGTGTTAATGTCATTTGATTTTGTTTAACAAGTGAAGATTAAACTCTTAATGCATCAATAGGATAGTGTCAAACATAAAAATAATCACGTTTAAAACAGCTGTTGTTATTTACTAAAATCAACCCAATGTTATTCTAATGGTAAAAAGGAAATTTTGAGATTTTGAGGGACTGTTTGTACGGTCGCCCATTAACTGAGCGAAGATTAGCTTAATTGAGCGAAAGCCCTAGAAGGGCCCCCAAAAACGTGCCTTAACTGAGCGAAGTCCAGTCCAGGTATATGCGAGTTGTCCGGGACAAGGAATGTTCTTGTTTATGTAGCATCATATCCCACCCGCATACCAGAGGCGGTCAACCACCTGGCTCCGGCACGCGCTACCCCGTTACCTAACCTAACCTAACCTAACCAAAAATTTTTTGGGGAATTTTATTTTGTATATTTGTGTAAGATTCTATTATGTTTAAAAGTGGAATATGCTATGTGAATGTTCATAGTCAAAGAGGGCCGCCGGTTCGCTCAGTTAGGCACGTCTCTGGGGGCTCCCTGGAGTGCTTCGCTCAGTTCAGGCACCCAGGCTACTTGACTCAGGTCACTTCGCTCAGTTAAGGCCCGACCGTTTGTACCCCTTAGGAATGAAATTTCGAAAAATCGTTTCTTAGTAGGTCCCTTCAATACTAAAGCTAACTTCCTTTAAGTTTTCGTATAAATCTATTATGTGGTTTTTGAGATTTCGTGATTAGGATAAAGGCAGTGATATTTGGCTTATATATTATCTTCATTAGTATCATCCCTTTTTGTAAGGTAGTTACAATTAATATATTTTGATCATAGTATTTATCTTGTCAAAACTGTTACACCCACTATTAGAAAACATTATGTACATTATCTTTATTAGTATTATCGCTTTATGTAAGTTAATTACAATTTATTCTAATTATAATATTTCTTTTGTCAACTGAATTACCCTCTAGTATAAAACATTATTTATGTACAGTACATAAAAGTCAGTTAAAATTTATGTCGATCATTGTATTTAATCTTGTCAACTGTATTAGGCCTACCCATTAGTATAAAACATTATGTGCAGAATATTTATTATTAGAATTATCCCTTTTTGTAAGATAGTTAAAATTGTTGTTGATCATTGTATTTAATCTTGTCAACTGTATTAGGTTTAACTATTTTAAACTTTATTTGGCAACAACATTATAATTTTAAATTTGCATGATATTTAAATAGTAACAATATTGTTTTATTATTTTCGTAGCTATTTTAATTTTATTTTGACCACCATATTTGTATAAGTATTTAGTCAGACGTGAACTACAAGAAATAGACACAACAGAAATTGTCAGAACATAAATTATAATAATTATATTTGGTTAGCTAAAAAAATATTGTTTACTATTTAGGTGACCCCACCACTTGAGTTCTAGCCAGCTTCGATCTGCGAGACAGTAAACAACAGTATGCCATGTTTCGAAACCAGACTCGACGAGAGCAAGGTGCTTCTGACCTTGAATATACTATAGTGGGTACATGCGACAGCTACCGTCACCCATCGCGCGCCACTAGTAGCACAGAATATAGACAGATACAGAAGCCCCACGGTATAGGAAATAATGAAACGGGCAGTTCGTGGTATTTCTCAAAATGAAGGCGTTGAGACAGTCGCTAACTGGCGCGGCGTTGCCAGATCATAGTGCGGGATTCCCGTTTTCCCACAGTGGAGGGAGGAATACAGAATGGACAGACAGAACTCCAACCGACAGTCAGGGCACTGAGGGCAAGGCCCGTTATACCCCCGCTTACGTTCACTGAGTTGCATTTACTTCCCGTATTTTGACCCTATACTGTACATCCTCTTGTTTGAATTTTAGCCAAATTCTTCTAGTACATAAGTTATACGTTGAGCAAATGAAACCTATTTTATACACTTTTTTTATTAGGGCTTACTATTTTTAAACCTTAAATTGATTGATTTTTTACTTATTTTATACCGACTGGATATCATCAATGTTTATAGATAGGGCCTACTACATACTGTACCTGAGCAGATACAGAGACAAGCAAATTGTATTGATGGCACATGCTTATAAGGATCCTTGAAACATATAATTAGAAATTATACTTTTAACTATCGATACATTTATGAACTATTTACATTAATAAACATTTGATTAAACCCAAAAACAAAACATAAATTGTTACATAAATACGCCCTAAAAGTGTTGTACAATACAAAATAAATACTGTAAACACATAGTAAACATATAGACTATTTTAAAAATTATATCTTATCACCAACATTTCTCATATCTCGATCTTTCATAACCACATTATTTTTATTCATCTTACTCAAACTCTATTTTCTACGTCCCTTTTCACATTTTAAACCTTTCAATTTGGCGAATTCAATAGGGCGCTTACTACTGCTTGTAGATACTTTAAAGTGGACAGATTAAGAGACAAAAAAGAAATATTGGTGACACAGTTAAAAGACTGATTTATATCCAAGTCTTTAGGACAGATAAAAGTCTTAAACACAATTACTAAGAGAAATTAAATTATCAAATTATGTATGGAAAAATAACCATACAAATTAGTTACTTCACAAGACAAAAGATTTAATTTGTTTGTCATGACATTCAAATGACTGCTACTCTGTAAAGGATAATCCTTTCCAATTCCAGTTTGGACAGTTAATTTTCTTAAATAGACATTTCATTGAATGCCAAACTTGGCTTAGATTTAAGATGTTCGTTCAACTCCTCACGGGCCGTACCAGTGAAAGGATGAAAAGTCACTAATGGTATGAAAAAGTAGGTTTTTGTGACTAAGATGATGTGCAAGATTTCACTTTTATATTTTAAGTCATATAAAAGATGTGACAGCGTTTCTATATTTTTTTCACCTTGTATGCACGCTATGTACATGTTGCCGACGTTTCAAGTGCATTGCAGTTTCATCTTCAGGGCAACACACTTTGTTACTAGATCCACAGAGTACAGTATATGTAATGTACCTGGTGATGAGTATGTCGCCCTGAAGATGAGAGCTGCAATACACTCGAAACGTCGGCAACATCTAATTAGTGTACATAGCAATCAGACCCGGATTATGATAATGTAAATAGTTTGGTCTAACGTGGAGTTAATATCAAACTGGTTTCACTTATTCATTTTAACGATTAGTCACCAAATACGAATGTGGGTATACTTTTGCTGCAGGAAATGTATCGCATAGATTAGTGAAGTAAGTTGTGTGAATGGTGTGCGACTGCAGCATTCGTCACATTCACTCCGTGAACGCTGATAGCGCTACCATAAGGTTGAAGACGGGCTTTGCTAAACAATTTAACATTTTAATTTAGTATTTTTCAGTTTACTCATGGCATCGTTACAGTTTTAGAGAATAGAAGATAATTGACAATGCGGGGACAAGATGCAGAAGACGTTTGATTAATTTATATTAACACGTGGCACAAATGGCTCGAGGAAAATAATCTAGGCCTAAATGATGTGTATTATTTAAAAAATTTCTTTCACTTACCACAGTTCTCCACGTACACTTGTGATAGGTGTTTTGGGAACCTTAACATCCGCAGTGATTCTATTTGTATAAATTTTTACACTTCCTCTAACACAAACTGTCCTAGTCTTTCTTTCTCACCAAGACACTCTGCTACAGTCCCATTTGAGGAACTCGGCCTACGACTTCGCCAAGACGCTCTTCTACAGGCAGTTATGGAACTCGGCCTACGGCCTCGCGAGGGTAAGTTCGGCTTGCGGCCTCACCAAGATACTGCTACAGTCCATTTGTGGATCTCGGCCTGTCGCCTCGTGAGAAAGATCGGCCCTCTGCCTCGTCAAGATTTTTAACCAGTATGACCATTAATTTTGGTTTTTGGGACAGCGGAACCCCTAAACATAGACTTCTCAAATCTGATGGTAAATTAGTATTTAAGAGAAAAATACTTTTATTTTGATACCCCACTTGAGTGTATTAGTTTGACATTAGTACTCAATTTTGGGTTTTGGAGCTTCTTTTTATTTGGGGGGGGGGGCAGAACCCTTAAACGTTGTCTCTTCCAAGATGAAAAGGTAAAATGTAATTTTTGGGATAAATACCTATAGTTTGATGCTCCACTTGTAAGTTTTATTTTTGTACTACCCTTTTACCGGTTTCAGGAGTTGTTTGTTTTGTTTTAGGAGCATTTACCCCTTAATATTTATCCTGTTCAAAATCTGATATTGTATTTGGATTCAGGAAAGAAATTGCTTTAAATTGATACCTCACTTGAGTAGATTAGATCAGTTTTTAAAATTTTTCCATTTTTAAAATGTTCAGTTTTTGAGCCCCGATACCACAAATGTTTGAGTTATTAACCTGAAATTTATATATAAGGTGCTCGTTTGTTACACGTGTAGAACTGTGAATGTTTGGACATTTTACTAAAGATTTTCTTCAACTTAGGTAATAAAAACTACTTTTTAGTGATTTTTTCCATTGGGGACATTGGGGAAGTTTTGGGGTAAAAAGGCCGTCATCTTGTTTATGAGTGAAAAAAGTAAACTTTTGTGAATTTTTCTGGCGGTTTCAGACAGAGAGCTTCAATTCATGTATACTCTTCATGGGGGTAAGACGCCGGGAAATGTCTCAACATTTAGTGTGAGTGAGTGAGTCAGTCACTACATCGAGCTTTATACTATATAGATTGACTGAATTTTATTCAGAATTTTTTTTTATAGACGGAAAGGCTGCAGGAAGTAGATGAACACGTGATCGGCGCACGTTCTTTGAACTTTGCCTCAAATATTATTTTCCATCTAGTTTGAAGGAAACAGTATTCGTTCTAACATATGAGACGCCGACACAACGTTGTGCGTATTTTAAGGCGAATATGAACGATGATATGAGTGTAATCTGGTTACTAACTGAGTTTAACTGTTCCTCAGAAAGTGCAATTTATTAATAATAGCCCAACAGCCAGGGCAACTATCGGACCTGCAGCTTTCCGTAAAATCCGAACCACGTAGTGTTGGTCTGATTTTCAGCTAACGGACAAGTCTGACACTCGGTTCTCTTCCCTACACAACATCCGAACATTGACTACCATCCAACATGAACACCCCATACGTCTCTAGAAGTATACCACAGTGCGTGTATGGGTGGGCGGGTGGGTCAATACCACAGTGCGTGTATGGGTTGGCGGATGGTTCAATACCACAGTGCGTGTATGGGTGGGCGTGTGGGTCAATACCACAGTGCGTGTATGGGTGGGTGGGTGGGTCAATTGCAAAGTGCGTGTATGGGTGGGCTGGTGCGTTAGTACAGTAGTACGGAAATGTTCCATAAATGTGCCATTTTATTTAAATTTTGTTAAAATTGTCACCATCACCTTTTGCCAGATTATTTCCTTCGAGCTAAGGATTGTTGGCCCTAAACTAACTTAATATGATTGTCCTTGATGGCACGCACGCACGCACACAAACACACAGACAGCAACCATTGTCAATGGCAACCATTGTGCGGACGCCGTATCGGTATTAAGAGGACCGAGCATGGAACCTATCGCCTTCAATCTCCCAAACACTTTGTCCCCATTCGAGATTTATGTTCCTTTAAACATTTTTTACCCATTTAAAACTGTAAAAAATAATAGTAATAAGCTTAATCCAAAACCTAATTTTTTCTTAAACTAGGGGATACCACAGCACGCTAAGTGTGCAAAACCCCGTTACTGGCTACGCTCATTTCACTCACTCGTGTAATTTTGTTATTTTTCTTCGTATTAGCCTACACGCTTAACATTGTTTCAATACACTGTTAAAAAATAACCTCTTATGTCAAGTGTGCAACAGTGTCAACGGTACTCGTCATAAGCTTTCTCAATGTTAGGGTAACAATGATTTGCTAGTATTGGGATATTATTATCTGCCTTAATTTAGCTTTTTGAGAAAAACTGTTGACAAATTCCCTCTTAGTATATGTCTATAGCCTATAATGAATGTTTATAGCAAATTTCGTGGTCTTATGATTTTTGAGAATTTGTGATTAGTCAGTGTTGTTTGGCTTTAATAACACTTTTAGAAATTATCTCCCTAGCCACGATAAAATAGGAAAACATTTGTTCTTTGTAATAGGATTATTTATGTTTTATATTTATCTAATTTTCAGTTAGTCAAGTTTTGAGCGAAAATAGCACCCTACTGATGAATACCTGAAGAAACGTTTAAAATAATGTATTTTTTAAATAGTTTATTAAGCTACGTGTATGGAATTTTAGTCTGACAAAGCCAATAAAATAATAAAGTATACAAAATAATTTTACTAACATTTATGTAGGCTATTATTAACAAATTTGCAAGTATTTATTATTATTACTACTATCTTAAATACATTCATGATAGTAAGCTTTTACACTTACTTTATTCATTTACACGGGCCTTTACACGGGCAAAATGTTTTTCCATATATTTTATTTACTTATTTTTACTCGTGTGTACAAAATCTAGGTCTCACCAAGTCATGCAAAACTTGTCGGTGAAGTCCTATAGTAAACAAGAGAAACAAAAACGTACTATAGGAAAGAATACCTGATTATTTTAATTTTTTTCTAGTAATTACTAAGATTGGTCGGTTTAGGGCAGGCACCGAATTAAACAAACAATAATTGTCAATAAAAAATGTTACTATGAATATTACGTTTTAACAGTAAAAGATGTATATTAATATTAAACTCCGCATATGCATCATTGTTGGACTGCTCGTGCCATACACGCGGGACTGTTGTAGTTGACTAGCCTGAGAGACCAAAGACGATGCGTATCGAAGGATTTGGGCCGGCCGGCCAGCCACAGTTTGGTAACCGCGCTTGGCCGGTTTTTACCACTTGCGCCGCGTATGATCTGGCCGGTGAGTTAAGCGATATCTGTCTATATTCTGTGCTAGTAGGTATCAAAATTCCCTTTGGAAGGAAGATTCCCACGAATATTCCCGTTATCAAGTGAAATAAAAACCCGGCCTCCCGCTGTGAGTTGTTCAGCGCTCCAAGCGGAAACTACAAATATCCTATTACGATTCTAGCCTCGAACTCCGGCGCCCCCTTAAAGAATGCACAACTCTGTAACATCACCGAACATTGGGCAGTTTACAATTTACTTTCATAACACAAACGCAACTTGAGGTCTCTGCATCTCGTCTCGCACATTATAAAATCAAATAAATCTTTATGCATGTTTAAAGTTCATGAATATAATAACATAGGATAGTTAAATTATAATATTATTAAGTTGTTATAACTATAACTCAAATAATAATTAAATACCTATGTTCCTGCGCGTGCGTAAGCTGAGTTATGATTGTAATAATAAGCATATTGTATTTTTAAGTATAAATTGGAAAGAAGGAAAAATATATTATACACAATCACTTGTTCAAAACATAATACTAGCACAGAATATAGACATATTCTGTGATACTAGTGTTGGATTGAAATAATAATAGAAATGTTACTCTTAAATATAAATAAGAAAAACTTTACAAATTACATAACTTTAAAAAATTAACAAATTAAAGAATCGAAAAGAAATAATATAGGCTACAAATGAGGGTAAATAAATGAACAAGAAGACAGTTGCAAAATAAATTATCATAGACGGACAAAATGTATCTTGCGCTTTTATCTGAAATGCGAGTGTAGTGCCGTTTAATAAATAGTAAACTAACAGAAAACTGTTGATGAATATATGACAGCAGGTGCGAGCATCTCTTTTACATGATATATTGTGTTTTCCTATGTACATCCGATGCGTATATGAATGGAATTACAGTAATGAATCATATTTATTGATTAATTTTTTTCATAGGCTTGAGTCATAATATAAACGCAAACTGCAGCCACACTATAACACTGTTCGTGATCTGTTCTGCCAAGTTTTTATACAATCTACACGTGTAATTAAATATATCTAGGCTGTGTTCTTACCTGTTATCAAACCCACTTTAATGGTTAGGTTTAAGAGAAGACTATGTAGTTCTAACCTCACCATTTGTACGTATATACAATAAAGACAATTTTCATTTCATTTAATTTTTTCATTTCAAATACAATTCAAAATTTAGTTAATGCCTAGAGTTTTAGTGAACTAAACATCGTAAATATACTTTTATTTAAACTTGAAAAAAATAACAAAAATATGTACTAACATTTCATCTACACCATTAGGCCCAAATAAAAGATCGATATTTCTTTGGATGCACGACAAATCACAACACGGAATAATACCCAACCATCAAGGCTTATCGGCGACAGTAGAAAGGTGGAGGATCGGAATTACTTCCGGACGAGCGATTCAGGAGAAAGAGAGAGAAATGGTGGAATGAGAGGGATAATTAGTTTCCTTTACTGCTCACAGGTTGTGCTCTCAACAGTCGAAAAATGGAGGCAATTTCGACTAACTGATTGACAACAGAAAGCAGCACGGTCGCTACAATATTCCGTGTCTCAAAATTTGAATGGAACCATCTTCTCTGTATAGTAAAATCAATAGTATAACTTGTTGGTCCATCAAGCAGGGACGTACCCAGATGTGTGTTTTTAGAGGGGGACACTACACAGAGAAAGTTTCAAGGTTTTGTTTTCCCCTGTTTTTCAAAACTAGGCTCGTATATAATCAAAATATCACAAGCAAACCCAATGCGCAATATGATAACGTTTAAAATGACTACACAAATGTTGGTCAATAAATAACAAAAAATATGGATTCGCAAATAACATTATTTTCATGGGATTAAAATCAACATGGCTGACAACCTGTGCAGACTTTAAACTAATATCTTTGATTATATACACCTAGAATAGATAAACCATCTAATAGGAATATTTGTGACTGTAATGTTCTTAGTTAGTGAGGTCTACAACCACAGCTGGTTTAAACTGCATTACATTTACATGGGACTACACTAGCGCTCCACAATGGACCACAAAAACAGCTGATACTTTGAGACCCAAAATTTAACATTGGGAAATCTATTTTTGTATAAAATCAATGCTAATATTTAAAACTTTTTTTGTTCTAGACATCAACTACTGACTAATAGTAACTAGTATTGTTGGCCCAATAATATATTGTATATAGAATATTTTTATTATTCATTTATGGTTTTGTAATTTATTGTTAATTTATAGTATTGTTGGCCCAATACGTCTTGAATAAGTAGAACAGTGTAATTTGTTGTATATAGAATATTTTTATTTTTATAGTTTTGTAAAAAATATAGTTTTTAGTTCAATAAATCAAGTGTAATGTCATGAGGGATGACTGGTACTTAACTGCCATATACTGTAGTAGGTCTACAACTAATAATAATAATAAATAGTTTTTAATTATCATAATACGTGTTGGTACACATACAGTACAAGTAAACGTCACACAACACTAATTTATTACAATATAAGCACAAAATGCACAAATATATTACAATACAAGTACAAAATGCACAAATATTATGGTGATCGATTTCGGTGAACCACGCTCACCTTCCTCAGACCAGAGGGATTCACAAAGAAATTCACAAAGAGGGATTTCTATATTTGTGCATTTGTGCTTATATTGTAATAAATTAGTGTTGTGTGACGTTTACTTGTACTGTAATAATAATAATAATATTTATTTATACCATCATTCCTTTGAACAGTATATTACACTTGAACAGCCTAGGAACTAATGCTAACCACTTTTCCAGTAATGTGGTTAGCAGAAAATGAAAACAATTTTATTACAAATAATTTAGTAGAGTTCAGTTTTCATAAAAGCCTGAAGTCAACAATGCCGCTTCCTGTCGTGCCTACTAATACAACTATGATCTAATTAAAACTATGGAAATAACACGCTCAAACAATCCGTGTCATAAACACAGTCATTTGCACACTAAATCCACATACATACACAAACAAGCAATATATTCCTGTGTGTACATAAATGTTAGCACAAATAATAAATTAAACTAAAACAAAAAATAAGGACATACAAATATAAGTAATTCCAAGAATGCCCATAAGAGTTACAGAAAATATTTTAAAGTTATAAATATATGTATTCATTTACTTATATCCATCGATAAATCACACGAACGTACATACCCGAAAAACTTATTTTAGAAAACAGTCATAACTACACTACAGCCGACTTAGGACTATTTGATCCTTGTTATGCTATCGAATAACTCAAAATATGTAATCTAAATCAATATTATTATGTAACCAACATTTTAATTTATTACAAAACGCATTTAATTTGTTGCTAGAACTTACTAGTTTTAGTAATAATGTTACAACTGTCTATAATCTGGAATATTATCTATTTCACAAAATTAAATCCCACAAACCTCTATGCCATTAATGCTAGTATACTTTTCAGGAAAAATGTCTTAAAAAAGACATTGTTGAAGGTTTTTGTTATTGGCTTTTCATATACATATCGTTAGCTGAACAAGTTTATCACAATAAGTCAACATAGTTCTATTATGTTAGTTAAAAATAGAAGAGTAGAGATGTGGAATTTTCCTTATAAATAAAACCATATTGTACACTCATGCCTTTCATGAAGTGAGCGCTGCAACATCTCACAAACTTTACTTCTAACTCAATAAAATTTATTAGAAGTGATCATATAAATATTGTTTGTTATGAGACATTTAATTTACAATCTTTTCTAAATATTTCTCACAGACAAAAAAAGTAAAAATCGTATTTCTCGTTAAGAGTCTGCAGAGGTTGTCGAACATATTGGTTTTAATCCCATAAGAACAATGTTATTTGCGAATTCTTCTTTTTTCGTTATTTCCTGACCAAAAGTTGTGCATTAGGTGTCATTTTAAACGTTACCATATTTCGCATTGGATTTGCCTTTGATATTTTGAATATATACGTCTAGTTTTGAAAAATAGGTGAAAATAAAAACTTCAAACTAAATATTTTTTATATTTTTTCTGTAAAACTAATCAGGAATTTGCAAAGCTATTCCGACGTGCAATCTCATTCTTGATGAAATGAAATTTGTTTGGGAAAAATCGGGTAAAAAATAACTGTTTAGTTTGGATACACGTGATCGTATGTCCGGGTTGAAAATAACATTGTTCTCATGGCAATAAAACCAACATGGCCGACAGCCTCTGCAGTCTTAAATAACTTTTTCAATTTCAAACTAAAATAGGTTAAAATGTTGTAATTATTATTTGCATCTAATTTAATCTTTGTATCTTTTGATTTCATTTTAATGGATATTTTGTATTTACTATGTTTTCCTTTATATTTTGATGTAAATACAATGTATGAAAGAAATAAGGCCTACGTGTTAGTTGAAAGTGGCACTGCGTTCATTCGGCAGTTTATTGAACTAGGCCGCAGACAACAAGTTTATTTATATTATAGGTTACTTTTTGACTAGTCAATCTGGCAACCTCATGACGTCATTATCCCATCCATTGTGCGACGGCTCTGTTGTATAGAACAGTTTTATAGACCAGGGGAGTCGGTCATCGAGCCAGGGTGGTTAGGCTGAGTACAACCGTCCCTCGACCAAGGACTCGCCCACTTGCTGCCGTGGACCCTCTACAGGTGTCTGACCCATGCCGGGAGTGGTGCGAACAAATATTTCAAAGTTTGGAAGGTTGGCGTGGACAAGATGTCGGTCTGCGGACTAGTATCCCAAAACACACGTCAGCGAACAGTCCCACCTGTTGACGGTAAGACAGGTAGCCCTACTACGTTGGCGGGGGCCCTATGGCTTCCATCATCTGGTTGTCGTTCCCGCGCCATTTTCGATTGGACTCGTAGTGGTAGTGGGGTACTGTTATGGCATTCTGCCTGCGCTCGTCTTTGTACGGGGTGACAAATGGAGCACAGTCTCCCAGTCCTTCCTGGAGGCTCAAGTTGAATGCGACAACACCCCAGCCAGAACTACTATAGATGGACCGCGGTGGTATCTACTTAGAGCGCAAACAAGCCTCCTGACTCCTTCGGGACGACGGGGGTGGGTCTCCTTCAGAGTAGGCGAAAGCATCCTCGAGTGTCACCCAGCAGCCTGTGATTCACGCGGGACATTAAGTACGGTAAATATAAACTCTTTAGCTGGCCCTGACAGTATCAAACATCGATGTATACAAAATAATATAGATTATTTACAGTTTTTTACGAATGCCTACTACTAATGGAAATCTATGGTTTTTAATACATTCAATTAAAAATATATTTAATGCTGTTATAATTCCAACAAGTATAAAATGTAATTATAGCATGATTATCGTTGTAAAACTTAAGGATGTTCGTAAAATATATCGCATTTAAAAATAACTAGCCCCGGCCATAGCCCAGACCTTGAGACTTCAGACTATACTCCTAATCATACGTATCCATCCAAGTTCGTGTTTTTTTGGACAAATATTTGAAATAAAATAATTTAAACACACTCATTATGTCAAATAAAATATATTTTATTTTTGAGGCCGTCCGACCTAAACAGTATTCATTTGTTCTTAAAATGAAGAATAAATTAAATTCGTCCTTTACAAGTCTCTACCGGAAAGTAATACATTTCAAATATTCCTGACAACAACAATAATCATCTGCAAAACATGGACTGTTGACAGTCCTATAAACGTACAAAACGTTCCCTTCATTTTGATCAATTTATTTAGTTCATTGTAATTTAATATTTGTATATAATACAAACGAATTTTCAAAAGAAATAGCTTAGCTAAAATATGATAAAGGTATTATTGTTTTTAGCATGAAATGTTGAATAATTGTTGAGCTAATCGAATGGATTTAAAACAAACTTGTGTTACTCGAATGAAACCACATACCATATTTAAATAAATACTAAACGTTAATTCTAATTATGCATTAATTAATTACCATGTGTAAGCCGATAGCCGAGCGGTTTAAGGCGTCAGGGTGTTGAGCTTTGGTTAGAGATAACGCTGGTTCGAATCCGCACAGAACTGGAAGTATTTATCAGTAAGATTCACCTTGTACTAAACTAATTCGCGCCCTCACTCTGTCTGAATAACGTCCTCGCATAGATCAGTAATCTATCTATGGAGAAAGGGCAGAGTAAGATTAAGAAGTTCGGTCTGTCATTAAAATAAATTGTGTTTAATCTATTTAAGAAGAGTAGTACTAATCTGATAAGGTAACGTAAATCACATGCGATTATCTGCAGCGTGCTCCCACAGTCAGAGTACAATATAGTCTTTTATAATATTGTTTTTTGGATTACAGATCAGCTAATACAGTAATATTACTCTATGTTTCACCCCTTATACATACGTCTGTCCTGCCTTGTTTTATTTACTAGTTTTATATTTTCTACGTCTGACTGAATTTAAAAAAATTTAAAATTGATATTATAAGATATTAGTTATGTAGGTCACATTGATTTGACTTACAACACTGTTTAATATTTTATTTGAAGTTATATTTAATCCATAGTTCTTGTAAGTCATAGGTTATAAATAATTTCTTTTGTTTGAATTTAATTATTGCCTTTTGTTTGTTTATGATATAATTTGAATAATCCATAAAAAATAGAATTAAAATACCAATTATAATATTGAAGAAAGAATAAAAAACGAAATAATACTAGGAGCGGTCTTGAGCTACGGCCACCCCTCACAGTTTGTGATCCAGGGCAACAGCCCCTATGGCCACCCCTCACATTATATCGTCCTGGACTACAGCCCCTATGGCCACCCATCACAGTATATCATCCTGGACTACAGCCCCTATGGCCACCCCTAACAGTATATCGTCCTGGACTACAGCCCCTATGGCCACCCCTCACAGTAAATCATCCTGGACTACAGCACCTATGGCCACCCCTAACAGTATATCGTCCTGGACTACAGCCAATATGGCCACCCTTCACAGTTTGTGATCCAGGACAACAGCCCCTATGGCCATCCCTCACAGTATATCGTCCTGGACTACAACCCCTATGACCACCCCTCAAAGTATATCGTCCTGTACTACAGCCCCTATGGCCACCCCTCACTGTATATCGTCCTGGAATACAGCCCCTATGGCCACCCCTCACAGTATATCGTCCTGGACTACAGCCAATATGGCCACCCTTCACAGTTTGTGATCCAGGGCAACAGCCCCTATGGCCATCCCTCAAAGTATATCGTCCTGGACTACAGCCCTATGGCCACCCCTCACAGTATATCGTCCTGGACTACAGCCCCTATTGCCACCCCTAACAGTATATCTTCCTGGACTACAGCCCCTATGGCCACCCCTCAAAGTATTTCGTCCTGTACTAAAGCCCCTATGGCCACCCCTCACAGTATATCGTCCTGGACTACAGCCCCTATTGCCACCCCTAACAGTATATCTTCCTGGACTACAGCCCCTATGGCCACCCCTCAAAGTATTTCGTCCTGTACTAAAGCCCCTATGGCCACCCCTCACAGTATATCGTCCTGGACCAAAACCCCCATGGCCACCCCTCACAGTATATCGTCCTGGACTACAGCCCCTATGTCCACCCCTCACAGTATATCATCCTGGACTACAGCCCCTATGGCCACCCCTAACAGTATATCGTCCTGGACTACAGCCAATATGCATACCCTTCACAGTTTGTGATCTAGGGCAACAGCCCCTATGGCCACCCCTAACAGTATATAGTCCTGAACTACAGCCTCTATGACCACCCCTCACAATTTGTGTTCATGAGATACAGCCCCTATGATGTAGTTTTCTTTAATCCACCACTATTTACTCACCTCAACAAATAAACAAATAACCATGCAATGATTACATATATACAGATCTAGAATGAAGGACGCTGTTGTTTATAAACTAAAACACAACATATTTAATTCGAAATCAGTTCTGGGTAAAGTTCATTGAGATACAATATATGTAACAAGTATTATTTTTAAAGGCTATCATCAAGCTACATCACCAAATGCAACCCAACAGCCTGAGTATTCCATGTAAGTATCAGAGTAAAATGAAGGCGTAGGATGAGTGTTACTATTTTTAGGGTTGGAAATTAACATAGTTTATTTTCATGTCGAATATATTGTATTTATAAATGTGTTTAAGTTGCCTTCAAATGTAATTGTAAGATTATTTATATTAGGTAACACATATACAGGTAAGTAGGCAGTCATACTTATGAGGTTATTTCAAAGGCTAAAACAAACAACAAATGTCATGTGAAATTATGGTCCATATCACTCCGTTTTCTGTCTATCTATCTCTACGTATTTTTGTACAAAAAGCTTAATATCTTAGAAGCTACTTAAGATAAAATCACGAAACTTGGTGAATATGAATCCTGGTCTATATATTCACTACTAATTCAATTTACTTCCATTTTTGTTAATGGCGACCTTTCGAAATTTTTAAAGCTAAATATCACAAAAACCTTAAATTTTTGGAATTACTATTGAGGTACAAAAATATTAAAGAATTAATCCTACAAATTATTGAGTACAGATTTTATAGATCAAACAACTTTTAACTGACAAATTGAAATTTTTATCGAATAGAAAACTTCCTTGGCTGAAGAATTCTGTTATTATAAAACAAAAATTTCAATTTATCTGCTAATAGTTGTTTGATGTTTAAAGTATCTATACCACAATATGTAGGATTACATTTTAAAATATTTTTGTATCTTTCAGGATTTTACTGAAATTAGGGTTTTTGAGATGTATTTAGCTAGCTTTAAAATGTTAAAATTGCCGCCATTTTTAAAATGACTGGTGAACGAAAATGAAATGTTTAAGGAATGTGCAACTATTAATTTCATTATTCTTGCTAAGTTTCATGATTTTACCATAAAAAGCTTCAGACACAGCTGTATATCATAAAAGGCTTTTTGTAAGAATTACATACAGGTAGAGATATGGAAATCTAAGGGAAATAGACCATATGTTCAGATGACATTGTTTTGACCTTTGCAATGACCTCATGGGCTTAGGATACATATTTTCGGGAAATCCTGTATATTTATGTGAAGAAGTTGTAGCAAATTAAAGTGGCTTAGAAAACGCGTTGATAAGAACATACGACAAAATGTCTACGTGTTTTAAAGAAAATTCTACACATTCGCTTTACTCTGATCAGAATTATTTCATTAAAGATATTTTGGTTTGATCAACCCTAAGCCATCTGCGGCATTTCGAATTGGTCCAGTACTTATTTCACTGATACATGATCAGTTTTCACTATCAAAAACAGACCAATCCCAATAATTAGCAAACATAATAATTGTTTCTCCACGTCATTGGTTGTATATTCTTTACTGAAAATGTTCGATCTGAGATACTTACAGCGTAGTGCAGAGGTAGGACTATTCGAACAACATTTTTCTAAAAACCTTCTTATTTCTTGTACCTAATTTTGGTTAATTGTGTTCCTCAAGATTTAAAAAATTAATATAGTATTCATTCTCAATGGCTTGAATAAACGGTAAACTTTCTTTGTCAAATAATGACATTTAAAATATATTCAACACTTTATTGTAATCCACAGTTTGATATTCACATTCACAATACAAGCTTTTCAACAATGGTAGCTGGGTATAAACATGGAATTTTCATGTGGCGCTGCATTATCGAGTGTGCAAGGTTACACACAGAGCTGTGGGTTGCGTGAGTTTGTCTGTGAAGCACTTCGTACATTTTTCAAATCGAATGGTTTTGTTTGTATATTAGATTTCTTTTTACCTGTTGTGTTTTATTTTAGTCAGGAAATGTGGCTGATGATTGCTAAGACCCAGCTAAGACAACTATCTTTGTGTCAGTATTTTATTCTTTTAGGCGTGCTCTTTATTTGCTTTATTTGAATATATCAGACTTATGTTTTATTTCTGAATAATATAACCTGTGTTATTATTAATAACCTACTATTGATTTTGTTGTATATGATGGTAAGAAAGCTTAATTTTACTAAAGTGTTTACATTTATTTGTTTCTAGCTTGTTAGCTCATAGCTATACAGTAGTTGTTACTTGATTTTATTTTTTGATATGGTTATTTTGTTTACATTTATACATTTTTCTTAGGCATAGTCTGTAAGTTATAAATATTTTTAAATTGAAAAGTTGAAATGGATTGTGATTTTTGACAGGGTCATTGTGAGCAGTAACTGTTCTACTGATTGAAAAACTAATATTATTTTTATAATCCATTATTAGGATTTATCACTAATTGTTATATCACACCAACTGATGTTCAACAATCATAGGCTTCCAGCAAGTTAAAGAGACTTATATCGCTAGTGTTAAGAGATTAAGTGGACTGTATTGAATTTCTTTTTAGTTTTGACAAGATTGAGCGACGACGGTATGATGAAGGCCTGCAAGATGGCGGCTTCAGCAACGGTAGTAAATGATTAGCTGTACTTGAAATTATGTTAATAGTAATTTGCACTCACGGTCACCTTCCCTCAGCGTCTTCTTTATAGCTGTAGTATGGATTGAAGATGTTGGATGGCCCTCCTCTGGAGATGATGACTGGCAGAGATGAGATGTCCTACCGGTAGCAATGGCGCGGATACACGACGCACTGTTTGCCGTTCAATTTGTAAGCGAAAATGCGCTGATTAATTTCGTTAAAAATGTAACTTCAGGTAAACTATGCGTACTGTCATCAAGGAAGAATTAAGTAACAGTAAAACTTGATTACGATTCAACCCGTATTATTTTGTTCAAAATACATTTTTATTTTATTTAATTGTAAAATAAATTATCCTTATTGTATGTAATATAAAAATAGTAGACACTTTTGGATATTGAAAAATATTCTTGGGCCAATTTTATCCATTTTGTTTTTCAAACCAAGTTTGTTATTATTTTGAAACTCGACCTTTATAATAACTTACATTTATAAATTTAAGCCTGCAGCCTAATACTACTGGACAAAAGGCGGTTGTTTTATAAATTTTTCAATAACTAAAGTTGCCATTTTAAACTATTTGAGTCTCCGGAGAATAGAAACTGCTAATACTAAGGTAAAAAGAATTCATAAAAGGAAGAAAACGCCTTAAAATTACATTTTCTATCATAAAAGATCATCAAATACAGTACATAGATTTCCATACGAAAAAATTAAGTCGTCAGCCTTTTTGGAAAATAGTAGCTTATTTAAATACACTAAATACATATTTTTATTCTTGAGGTAAAGATAGGTGAAGTTCCCCATGTGACATTTCAATTTTATCCTACACCTCGGTCTGTTGATTCCACCCGGAAGAAGGAACATTAAAGAGCACCCCAAGAGCATAATACGCCAATTTAAGGTCGGGGATCGTGTGCAAGTAAGAAATTTAAAATGGACAAAAATAGAATGCATCTTAGGGTGAGTCCAATCAAGGGAAGGACATTTTCACTAATAAATTGGACTAGATAATAAACAAGTTTATTTATATTATAAGCTACTTTGTGACTAGTCGATTTGGCAACCACATGACGTCACTATCACATCCATTGTGCGACAGAACTGTTGTATAGAACAGTTTTATAGACCAGGGGAGTCGGTCATCGAGCCAGGGTGGTTAGGCTGAGTACAACCGTCCCTCGACCAAGGACTCGCCCACTTGCTGCCGTGGTCCCTCTACAGGTGTCTGACCCATGCCGGGAGAGGTGCGAACAAATATTTCAAAGTTTGGAAGGTTGGCGTGGACAAGGTGTCGGTCTGCGGATTATATCCCGAAACACGTCGGTGAACAGTCCCACCTGTTGACGGTAAGACAGGTAGAGCAAGAGGCGCCCCGAAAGGCGAACAACCTGGCCGGAATACTACTAGCCTTTTGCGTTCACTCGGTCAAAAAACTGTCCTCAAAACATTAGCCACGCACAGTGGCTACAGGAAGTTTGAACATTCTGCAGCCAAACATCGGGATTTTGATCAAGACATGAAAATAAACAACACTTTTTACTAAACAGTATGGTCTATCTTGTTTCCTTAACCGTGTCTTTGTATGTTAGTATAGTAATTTTTATTTTAAAAAATCTAAGGAACCATAAGTGCCGCAGGTCTTAAGATTTGCTTACTTACGTTAGTAAGTAATTGCTAATTGCACGTAAATTGCCAATTATTTGAAATGATTTGTGTGAAATCGTTTGACAAATATATCTTACGTTTTAAATTTTTTCACGAACTTACGGTAAATCATGAACGAAAAACCGCTTACTGTAAAACATTTAAAGTATTTTTATGTTTTTTTCGATGTGCCGCATGATAATAGTTTTATAATTTAATATTCCACTGTTATTTTATAGACACAATTACTTAAATTAGGCCTACTAATAAATAGTTTAAATAAAAAAATGTTTTTTTTAAATTAAATTACTTACAGTTACTCTGCGGGAAGCTCACTAACTCCACAGTTGACATCGTTGTCTTTCTCTGAATCAGAAGACGTGTCACTATCAAGTCTTATGATGAACTGTTCCATGCCAATATCCCACATACGCTCTGCTTCGATGTATTTTTTCGCCTGGTCCGTAACGTGGCGACATACTTTAGCCCACTGTTCCTCAGAAATGTCATTGAAGGCCTCAGTGGCTAGGTGAATAATGTCATTCATTTTGCATGTAGTATTTTTCTCAGCTACTTTTCCCTTCACGGCAGCCCATATTTTTCAATTGGGCTAAGTTCCGGGTGGTATGGAGGCAAACGCAAAACACTCTGGCCATGTTCTGACAATAGATCGTCAACTTTGTATTGCTTCTCTTCTCCCTTTCGAACTCTTATAATTTCATAAAGTTCTGGTTTTGTTAATTTAGGGTCAAGGTTGACGATCCGTTCATTTAACCAGTTAATCATTTATAATTTAACAATATTGCTTTTATAATTTGTCCAAACAGCCGTGTGCCCTGAAGGATTAGAGCGACCCTCGCTCCCCCACTCGCAGGCACACTCACACGCGCGCCCGGCCACCTGCCGCTAATGGTTCTTCTATGAATCACCAACTAGCCCTTATAGTACAAAATCAAATTTTTTAACTGTTAACTTTACTTAATTTGTACTCTAATAACTGAATTCTAAATATTATTCCTTGGAAAATGAGTCCAAACACAGTATAATTGTGACAACTCTAAGAGGTTTTATGGTCAGTAGGTTACAAAATTATAAATTTGACTATTTAAAAATGGTTATAGACGTTTTATTTGAATTCACACGATCAGAATACATAATTACAGTAATTCTAGTTGAGATTTAAATTTATGAAAAAATAAACTAAATCATAAATAATAGAACATATTCCAAGAGGAAAATAATAATTATTACAAATTCATTTTGCAACGTTACTGTATAATAACTCAAAATCAATAAAATAATATTTTAAATCATAAAACTAACACAAACATATTTACATAACCATCCTATGTTAAGAAGGCTTCTTACGAGTGTCTTCTAACATTTCCGACATGTGCAAAAACAATAAATTAATCAGAATCAAGATAAAAGGGAACGTAAACTGAAGTAAAACAAAATAAAAACAATTAGTAATTCGTTATGTTACTTTACAATAACTGTAAAATCAAGAAAATAATATTATTAAACTAACACGAGCATATTTACATAGAAACATAGCCAAGGAGGTTTCTTAAATGTGTCTTCATAAAATTCAACGTATGCCAAACAATAAATAAATAAATTCAAAGTCAATGTAACAAGGAACGTTTACTAAGAGTAAACTTATTACAAGCGTATTTTCTACAGACATCCAATGTTAAGCCAAAAAACAATTTTTATAAAAATGTAACTTACTATGCCAATACGGAAGTTAATTTAGAAAGCTGAAGTTGGAAAATTTACATACAGATGAAAGACACAACAGAGGGTAAGGAAAGGTCACTTACTTATTTTAAAATTTCGCATCCAAAGTCGTCGTCATCTTCAGTGTTACTGTCACTGTCACTTTCTGAGTCTGTATCACCAGGACACAAGTTTATGATGAATTCACGAACACTCAGATCGTTGAGCCCCTCACTTTTCCAGTCCTCTTCCATTAAGTTTTTCACATGTTTAACGTATTTATTCCATAGTTCAGGTGTTACAGCAGATACGGCTTCGAAAAATAGTACTTTTAAGGCATTCACCTTAAAAGTTTGGTTTCTATCCTTCACGTATTTCTTCAAATACCCCCATGCCATTTCAATAGCATTATACTGGCAATGGTACGGGGGAAGGCGGATTACTTTGAATCCTAGCTCTGTTGCTTTAGAATCAATGACGTAAGTAGGATGCGGGGGTTTGTGCATCTTCACGACATTGTACAACTCAGGCTTCTTCAGGTCTGGTGGAAAACACATTCCTTTATCATTCAGCCAGTTTATCATTTCTGCTTTGGTAGAACTTGATGTGGGTGCCTTATTTTCCACTCGCGAATGATAAGGAGCATTATCCATAATAATAGTGCTGCTGGGAGGTAACACGGGGATTAATGTATTGATTCCCTTTTCCAAGGGGGGCATTCAACGTTCCTTTAACACTTCCATCGGTCCATCCTTTCTCATGACTTATGTTTTCATTAAGCCAGGTTTCATCCAAGAACACTGTGTTTTTTAAATCTAAGTTATGTGTTTTCCGAAGAAACTGGCATCTCTTGAGGGCTATAGATGGTTTCTCCATTAACACCTTCCTACCGTTAAACTTCTTATAAGCGAATCCTAAACCCTTTAAAACGGTGGCTAAGGATGACAGCCATTAAAAAGACCAGCATCTTGGAGGGATCCCTGTAGTCTTCTCAAGGTTGGCACTTCTTTCCTTTCGTAGTATGCCATGATGTGGCGACGTATCGCTGATTTTTGAAAATCATCGACTTCTGTAACTGGTCGGTTCCGAGGCGTTCGTGGCTTTTTCTTTCGTGGCGTGGTGATCAATATGCGCCTTTTATTTTGTGTCGAGTTGGTAAAGTTTTCCACATCTTGAGTAGGTTGCTCTGCCTCTACAGCTTCGGTGTACCCTTCACTGGTTTGTTCTATCTCATTTGACGTGGTTTCCTCCTTTAATTGAATGTTTATTCGCTTAACAGTTCTATATGGAACATTGCAGGCATCCGACACTCTTTCCAAAACCTTTTTTCACATCCTTCAAAGGACCCATATTATTTTTTTCTACATAAAAGTACTGGATCACTGAAGCTACTATTGTTCTTGCTTGAGAATGTAGAATTTGTTGTGATTTTCCTGAAGACATTTCTGTAAAATAATAACACACAAATAAGGAACACTACACTTATAACAAAACAAAAAAATACAGTCAATATGAAAACAGAAACGCACTACTTCTCCCGATATACTGTACCGACCACCACGGAGTTTAACTCATCACTAACTTGTTTTCACATCCCTTAAGTGTGAGTCACTTTACAGATTTCACCTCCGTTAAGTGTGAGTCTCTTTACACTTATGACTAATGCCGGGGAAGACACATTTAAGAAACCTCCTTGGCTATGTTGCTATGTAAATATGCTCGTGTTAGTTTAATAATATTATTTTCTTGATTTTACAGTTATTGTAAAGTAACATAACGAATTACTAATTGTTTTTATTTTGTTTTACTTCAGTTTACGTTCCCTTTTATCTTGATTCTGATTAATTTATTGTTTTTGCACATGTCGGAAATGTTAGAAGACACTCGTAAGAAGCCTTCTTAACATAGGATGGTTATGTAAATATGTTTGTGTTAGTTTTATGATTAAAAATATTATTTTATTGATTTTGAGTTATTATACAGTAACATTGCAAAATGAATTTGTAATAATTATTATTTTCCTCTTGGAATATGTTCTATTATTTATGATTTAGTTTATTTTTTCATTAATTTAAATCTCAACTGGAATTACTGTAATTATGTATTCTGATCGTGTGAATTCAAATAAAACGTCTATAACCATTTTTAAATAGTCAAATTTATAATTTTGTAAACTACTGACCATAAAACCTCTTAGAGTTGTCACAATTATACCGTGTTTGGACTCATTTTCCAAGGAATAATATTTAGAATTCAGTTATTAGAGTACAAATTAAGTAAAGTTAACAGTTAAAAAAAATTGATTTTGTACTACAAGGGCTAGTTGGTGATTCATAGAAGAACCATTAGCGGCAGGTGGCCGGGCCGCTTGTGTGAGTGTGCCTGCGAGTGGGGGAGCGAGGGTCGCTCTAATCCTTCAGGGCGCACGGCTGTTTGGACAAATTATAGACTGTCTCACACTTACTGTATTATGGTACGATACATTATCCAATACAAGAACTGATCTGGGAGGTAGGTTGGGGATAAGCTTTTCCTTTAGTCATTTCATGTAGTTCTTGCTGTTCATCTCATCATGGTAGTCATAGGCTTATAATTATAAGCCAGATTTCCACATCAATAAACCACTTTGAATAAATCCTTTATTCTGACTTGCATGGAGAATAATTAATCTGGGAGATTTCCAATTGCACCGGGGTCAGGAATCGGCCCCAAACTGATGTGTCCAGATGCACCGGAGCCCCTTTTGGGGGGTGTTCCAATTGCACCAGAGGCCCTTGTTTATGACATGAGCCGGGAAAGTCCAACCAGGCCGGATTCCTAGTACAGTAACCCCAAGCTGACCGTGCCAAATTCCACACCCTTTGTTATGACATGAGTCATGTTAGGTTAGGTTAGGTTAGGTTAGGTTAGGTTAGGTTAGGTTAGGTTAGGTTAGGTTAGGTTAGGTTAGGTTAGGTTAGCATTGTTTTACGTTATAACGTTGAACGGTTTATATGTCAATGCTCCATAAGTGTGAGTAAAGGTATAGCCTCATTCCTGGTAAAATTTATTTTGCAATGTCAAGATGTTAGTGTTGCCACGGATAAACACAAAATTAAACATTAAATACATAGTTACCATATTTATTAGTTAGAACCTGCTATGGTCTACCATTAGTATGTGCCACGAAACATCGGCAAGTGTTTGATAGAATATTCCATTGCGAAATTGTTAAACACTTATAAACTATGTTTGAAGAAATGTAGTGGGGTGGGGAAGGAAGGGGCCTTCCAATTGCACCGGCTCTGGCGGTCGAAGGAATTTGCAGCGGGGATAAGTGAGGTGGGTAGATTTTGACCACCGGTGCATCTGGACACTTTTCGGACGGAGGAATGTTTTGACCCGTGGAAATTCCTTTGACCGCCGGTGCAACTGGATATCAGCCATTAATCTGGATCTCTTTGATACTGGTTTTTTAAAAGACCTAAATTAGAATTATGTGAATCTATCCAGGACTGTTGCTTCGTGCGTGTGCTATGAATGTAAGTTTCATCTGTAAAAACTATCGGTCTACCTTCTGCTGTATATTGGGTAATTTGCCTTAGATATTTTAATCTTAAGAGTTTGATATCATGTCGTTCCACAAGTATTTTTCTGTTATCTTCAGTTGTCTTCCATTTAAATCCCATGTTATTCATGATTTGCCGTAGAGACCTTGCGCTTCCCTTAAAACTAATATTTGCATTTTCAATTTCAATCATTATTTTTTTACAGTTACACATGATTTATGCGTTATGTGATAATTATTTATCAAACGCCTCAAGGCATTCAAATCAAATGAATCTAGGTCACACACTGGCTTTTTCCTGCATATTTTTTTAGGCGTAAAAAATGCTGGTGGAGTAATTTTTACATCGGAGGAACTTTCTTTCAGAATTCTTTCTACTGATCGCCTGGAAACTTTAGTGGCTTCAACAACTTTATCTATTATTACTGATTTTAATTTATTTCCTTCTTGAATATTATAAAAATAATTATATACATTGAAAACTATTTCCCTACCTTGACTGTGTAGAACAGTCCCTTTACCAACTTTGGCATGATAATACCTAATAATCGTTATTAATATATCCACTATTATACACTCAATAGAAACTTAATACTAGTAATCATTAATTAGCTCAATGTAATCACAGTCAACACAATTGCACTAAGCAATAAAAATCACAGTTTATTTTAACAACTAAAGGTAAAAATAAACTGACAAACTGTACGGAAAGAGAAAGAAAGAAAGAAAGTTTATTACCATAAATCACAATACATATTAATGTACTTTACATAAAAAAAACCAGTTTGAATAATCAAATACACACATAACCAAATAATTATTAAGAGAGAGACCGCCCAACTAAATAAATCTACAATGAGAAAAAGGATTCTATGAAACAGCACCGTAAATACTGCCTTAAGACCAACCCCCCAGTTTCCGGAAATTCAATGTTTGCAGGCAGGTTAGTACACAGAAGGCAGGCGAAATGAGTAGTAGTGCGGCTCGCCTTCTGGGATGCCTCTGCCTCTACTACGTTGGCGGGGCCCTGTGGCTTACAGAACGCTAGTGTGGACGGTTTAACTGTGTTGAGGGACCCATATTGAGTTGTGGTGGGGGTTGGAGGGGAGGGGCCCCTCCAACCCTATGGCGGGAATTGATGGATGAGTGAGTGATGTCGTCTGCTTTACAGATCACAATTGTTTTATGTAAAGTATTATAAGTGTTATAATTAATCAGTAAGTATTATAATCAATTAATTCCTTATCACTATCTTTAAAGAATGTTAAACATACATAATCAATCAATCTAACTAAAAGACTGTTGGTCTTTTAAATGTTCATTGCACTTTGCACACAAATTGCATGTTGCCATCAATGTACATATACACATAACCACACAGTATTGCCATGTCTAATTTATTTAAGTATTCATCAATGTTGTACATAGTTGTTGTTTAATATTTATACAAGTTATTATCAAGTCTAGCTTGATGGCATAAGTCATCTTTCAACACTTATTAGCATGCTAATGTAAAATGTTGTATCTTTGTCGCATGTATATCTCACTGTCAAAATATTGTAAAATGGTGTTCACCGTTGGAATAAATAAATAAACAAAACTATCATTATGAATATAACATAAAGTACTTATCTGTATTTACTCCTGTCAGTTATGTTTAAAGGCCTCAAACTCTAACTTAAATCAGAAAGTTTCAATTTAAATAAAGTTTATATTCCATAGTCTACAGGCATTAAAAGTGTTTCATTTTGTAAATTAAGTTGACAAACTCAAAAAATAGGCTTCCATCATCTGGTTGTCATTCCCGCGCCATTTTCGATTGGACTCGTAGTGGTAGTGGGGTACTGTCATGGCATTCTGCCTGCGCTCATCTTCGTACGGAGTGACAGATGGGGCCCAGTCCTGAGTCCTTCCTACAGTTCGAATAAAACTGGATAGGGATTGGGGTTGTGGTGCGGCGGGGGAACGGAGTTGCCAGATTGAACGCTGCCACTTGGTGCTTCTCACTATACTCAATTCCACGTTCACCGTGCAGTACAGATTTTACGGGAAATGGTCAACTACTACCTGTACTGTAAATATAAAGTTTTTTGTTATGTGGGTTGCGTCAACTGTCCTCGCGACCCGCGTGAAGGCGCCAAAGTAGATATTACTACTTTCTGCTTTCTGTAGGCTACGTAACAATAAAGATGGTCATATGATGTGTGTTTCAGTTATCTGTGATGCTTTTTATCACTATGGATTGGTATTTAAAAAAAAACAGCCTATGATAAAAGTGTAATAGGAAATTTTAAAAACGTGATTAAAATTCATCTAAGTGCTGTAGGTTTACTTTAATATGAAACAATATACGAGTTACAGCATAGACTAACTAAACAATATTGGTTAGTTAGTCTATAGCTACAGTAACTTAAAAATCTAATTAACACGCAAAATACCGAAAAAGTACAATAATATGATTGCATAAGGGTCCTGTGGGTGTCTTTTAATATATGAACGGATTGTTCATATATTAAAAGGTCTTTTAATATATGAACGGATGGAAAAAATACCAAATACAAAAACTAAAAAAGAAGACATAAAGAATTGGTTAATAGCTAAACAAGTAGCTTTTCCACCGGACATCTTGAAGAAAGAACTGCTCGCTGAGGTGCAAAAAATTAAGCATCTTTTTAATCTTAACGTTGTCGACGAGATAGCTAAGACCCATAAACTCGAAGTTCTGAGACTCCCTCCTTATCATTGCGAGTTAAATCCTATAGAATTAGTGTGGAGCCAAGTTAAAAGGCATGTGGCTGTTAATAACAAAACGTATAATGTCAAGCTAATGGAGCCATTAATTGAAAACGCCTTTAAGGCCGTCACAAAAGAGCAATGGAACAATTACTGCAATCACGTGGACAAAATTGAAAAAGAAATGTGGAAGATTGATAATTTGCAGGATGACGTGGAACCTTTAATTATTCAACTCTCGGGGTCTTCGACAAACTTGTCCAGTGAGGGAGAAGATAGCTCAACTACGTCACACGTCAGCGTTGAATCTGGAGTTGCTTTGCTACAGTAAATCAAGGAAGGCAATCAACGTGAGTAAAGTTATAAAAATAAAATAGGAATATCATGACATCATAATTGTAGCCTATGGCCTATATGAATAAATATATTTGGTGTTTAATATACATATTTTTACTTATCTATAACTGCGTTAATTATCATTCCAAATTTATTACTTTCACATGACTGAATCTTATTTAACTTACATTGAATTGCTCTCTGAACTCTTTTTATCTATGAATAAAAGTAAGTTTAAGACAAAACTAAATAAAATATAGGCCCAACCGAAGTAAAATAATTAATTCGGTGTATAAAGGAGCGTTGCGCGAGAGTTGATGTTTTTTGGACGGCTAGTAACGACGAGACTGCCGTTTGGAAAACATGGCGTATGGGCGCTCCGTACTGCACGGTGAACGTGGAATTGAGTATAGAACAACAACTGGTCCTACCACACTCTCCGTATAGTTATATGAGTACCGGTGTGACAATACCTAGCGGTTATTCCTAGAACCCATTCCACCGTCGTATCCATGGAGATTTAACTGTCAAACAAGCCTAAATAATATGATTAGTGTTTTTAAACATTTAATTAGGATACAAATAAATGATTTATAATAAAAGTATACATTTGAAGTAATAGCGGTCAATTATATTTAATATAAAAAATACAAAAACAAAAAAAAAATGGAAACACTACATATAAATAACAAGATTTTATTATTATATGTAAATGAATCTATATAATTGTACATTTAAGTAAATCGTTAAGTTATTCCTGTATAGTGGAAATCACAAATAGAATAAAAACAGCAGTTTAACAATTGGCTCAGAGATTTTTATACAGTTTTAACACATTTAAAAATAAAAACCCATTTCTCATTGACTAATGACAATCAAAGGAGAGGATGTATTAAGCTTGTAAGAAGATTTTTTTTAATATTCATAGAGAAATAAGGAATATTGTGAACAGTAAAAAAGTCAAGCAATTTTGATTAAATATCCATTAAAGCCATAGAAGAGGCTAATATATTAAATTAACTGAAATTAAAGAAGATATTTTAAGAATATATAAACATTTGGTGAGATCAACCCTTTATTACTACTGCACTTACAACAGCAAATAGCCATTTTGATTCACCGGAAGAACCAGCCAATAAAGAGACTTGTGTATTTACCCATTGTTAGCCGGAGCAAATGAAACTCCATTCGAATAACTAATTGAGAATATATATATATATATATATATATATATATATATATATATATTTGGGATATAAAAAAAATAAATATTGTAACTTGTCGAATTCGAATTTTTCTTTTACTTTGAATTGTAATTGATAGGATGATTTTTTTAATAAACCGCTTTTGTACCTTTGTAATTTGAGCTATATTTAATAGTTTTTTTATCACCTTCTTGAACAATAATAAATAGTTAGTAAATCATCCCTTTTGCACCGGAATTTTTTTATTGCTACTTTTAAATTTAAGTACAGATATATAAATTAAAATAAAGATATTCACTTACCAAGGTTGAATTTTGTTAATAGAATTATTTGAACAAACAAATACATTTCAAAATTCTGAAAACTGTAATTCTCTTTCTTCAGCACAAGGGGTTAATGGGTGTATACCACCCAAGTCATCATCACTGTTTTCTGAACTTTCTTTTTCCTCTTCAAACATTAAACTTCCGTCTTCGATGTCGTGGTGTAGCTCCAATCTGTCGATGTCCCCGCAGTCCTCGTCATCTGAGTCTTCAGCTCCAAGATAGATGATCAGGCTCTCCACAGCATCTTCCATGATGCCCTCATTTTCCCAGGCTCCTTGAATCACTTTTCGTGTGTGTTCGACAGCTTTCCCCCAGTCATTTGGTGTCACTTTTTCTATTGCTTCTTTTGTAAGTTTTGTTATTTCTGAAATTGTAAATTTCTTATTGTGTTCAGCAACATATCCTTTTATTTGTGCCCAGATCAGTTCTATTGTGTTAAAATGGCAGTGGTAAGGGGGTAATCTTACTATTTTATGGCCTTTATCTTTAGCAATTTCATCGACTATATAAAGGGGTGGATTTGGTTTATGAAGTGAAATCAGATGAAAAAGCTCTACTTTCTTGAAATCTTCTTCAAACTGAATATTGTGGTTCTTTAACCAAACCATCATATCATTCTTCGTCGAAGACATTGTCGGAGCTTTGTCTAGTATTTTAGAGTGATATGGAGCATTATCCATTACTATTATAGATGGTTTTGTCAAATTATTTACTAACTTTTCACTAAACCACTTATAGAATGTTTCGTGGTTCATTTCTTCATGATAGTCATTTGTTTTTTTAGAAGGAAACAGTAGAAGGCAATTTTGCAAAAATCTTCTAGAGCTGCCAGCATGCAAAATTATTATTCTGCCTCCTCGACCTAGCGGCGCTGCCAGCGTTTCATCTTTCAAGTCATCCGTCCAACCCTGCCGCCTTGTATGACCAGTGTTCACCCAGGTTTCATCCAACCAAATTATATCGTCAAAATTCTCATTCCTTATCTCTCTAAGAAATTTGCAGCGCCAAGCAACAAGGTCTTGTCGCTCCAACAACACCTTACGAGCATTAAATTTTTTTTTTATGAAAATCCAACTTGCTTCAAAACAGTCGCTAATGAAGATTTACTGCCCATAAATAATGCAGACTCTCGTAACGAAATACTGAGTTTGTTTAGGGTTGGATGTTCTCTTCTACCAAAATAACTGTATACGTGACGACGTATTGCGTCAATTTGAAATGTGTCCAATCTTGTTACACGTTTCAAAATCTTTCGTTTTTTGTTCGGTGTTTGTAACGTTAGCAACTCACCTACTGCAATTTTTTGCTCCTTTTCTTTGTGAATCTTTGTAACTGTATTTTTCCCAATACGTAACGCCGCAGAAGTTCTGTCATTAACTTTTTGCACTGATAGTAAGGGCCCATTGTTGTTGCGTTCCTGAACGAAGTAGTCCCTTACAGCACAAACAAGCTCTCGGGCTTGTGAACGTAACGGAACGCCACGTCCGATAGTCTGGTATGGTGTACTTCTTTTATTCGTATGTATACGAGGTCGGCCTCTCTTCTTCATCACACTCCGTTTTCAGGTGTTACTACGATAATGTTCTAAAATACCCCAAACTCTCATTCGCAAATCAATATAAAGTTTAGTCTTTAAAAGACTGTTTATAACTGACGAAAAAAGCGCATACGAGAACTAAAATCACTAACCATTTACAACACCTCAACGACACTGACTGACAACACGTGAGATTGTCACTTCCGTAGAATTGGCAACACCGGGCCGCTTCTGTCAACAAAGCTCGCATGCCATTCGTCCAGAAGTCTACGAGCCCCTCACACCCTCTCCGCTTTCACTTTCATAGAATCCCTTTCCAGTTTTATTCGGACTGTAGAGGCTCAACTTGAATGCGACAACACCCCAGCCAGAACTACTATAGATGGACCGCGGTGGTATCTACTTAGAGCGCAAAACAAGCCTCCTGACTCCTTCGGGACGACGGGGGTGGGTCTCCTTCAGAGTAGGCGCAAGTATCCTCGATTGTCACCCAGCAGCATGTGATCCACGCGGGACATTAAGTACGGTAAATATAAACTCTTTAGCTGGCCCTGACAGTATCAAACATCGATGTATACAAAATAATATAGATTATTTACAGTTTTTTACGAATGCCTACTACTAATGGAAATCTATGGTTTTTAATACTGTACATTCAATTAAAAATATATTTAATACTATTATAATTCCAACAAACATGAAAACATGCTAGGCCTATTTTGTTATGTGGAGAAAAGAGGGATTTTAATTGCTGAAGGCATAATTTGCTAGATTTTAGTAATGACAAAAATATTACAAACAGTTTTGGTAATTAGTTAGTTAAATATATTCCACAAAACAGAATGATCACTCCTCCTACAATTTGTACAGATCTACCTCTGAGCTTTATGTTAGTTTCCACCGATTAAAAATAAGGGACCTTTTATCTTAATTCATTACCATTACTTTGTTTAGGTTAGGTTAGGTTAGGTTATGTTAGGTTTGGTTTGGTTATGTGCCAACCTACACAACCTAAGTTATGGTTATGTTAGTGAATTAACGTAAAGGATAAAAAAAGACATTATACCTGGTAAGTTGGAATAATGCTGAACAAACTAGATAGCATAGTAATAATGCTCAGCAAAATAGCTAGAACAGAAATAAAGTGACGTCTGTTAGACTTCTTCCTAAATTACTTTAAAAGATAGGTATTTATCAACGTCTATAAGGTGATATAGTTACAATCGAAAAAATGTGTGGGCTGATTCAGGGTAGTATTTTATCACTTATTTGTTTATTATTTAGCTTAATTAATTAAAGATCAGGTTGTCAGTTCTGGGCCAAGTGTCGCGAGAACTGTTTTAGTGAAGCGTAGGAAATCGAAAAATACAGAAACGTTTGAAACCAGTTCTGTGAATGTCAAATCAATCTTAGTAAAATGTAATTATAGCATGATTATCGTTGTAAAACTTAAGGATGTTCGTAAAATATAGCCCATTTAAGAAGAATTAGCCTCGGCCATAGCCCAGACCTTGAGACTTCAGACTGTACTCCTAATCATACGTATCCATCCAAGTTCGTGTTTTTTGGACAAATATTTGAAATAAAATGATTTAAACATACTGATTATGTCAAATAAAATATATTTTATTTTTGAGGCCGTCCGACCTAAACAGTATTCATTTGTTCTTAAAATGAAGAATAAACTAAATTCGTCCTTCACAAGTCTCTACCGGAAAGTAATACATTTCAAATATTCTTTACAACAATACAATAATCATCTGCAAAACATGGACTGTTGACAGTCCTATAAACGTACAAAACGTTCCCTTCATTTCGATCAATTTATTTATTTCATTGTAATTTAATATTTGTATATAATATAAACGAATTTTCAAAAGAAGTAGCTTAGCTAAAATATGATAAAGGTATTATTGTTTTTAGCTTGAAATGTTGAATAATTGTTGAATGGATTTAAAACAAACTTGTGTTACTATAATGAAACCACATACCATATTTAAATAAATACTAAACGTTAATTCTAATTATGCATTAATTAATTACCATGTGTAAGCCGATAGCCGAGCGGTTTAAGGCGTCAGGGTGTTGAGCTTGGGTTAGAGATAACGCTGGTTCGAATCCGGCCAGAACTGGAAGTATTTATCAGTAAGATTCACCTTGTACTAAACTAATTCGCGCCCTCACTCTGTCTGAATAACGTCCTCGCATAGATCAGTAATCTATCTATGGAGAAAGGGCAGAGTAAGATTAAGAAGTTCGGTCTGTCCTTAAAATAAATTGTGTTTAATCTATTTAAGAAGAGTAGTACTAATCTGATAAGGTAACGTAAAACACATGCGATTATCTGCAGCGTGCTCCCTATATATTAACAGTATCTTGTTGATATTTATTACTGTCTGTGGTTTTTAGTCCTCTAACTGAACTAAGGTGATAGTTACAGGTCGAGGACTGCAAAAATTCATTAGTGATATATACTTTCATATCATCATGAGCCATTTTCACTACGCAAACGCATGTTCGAGATAAAAATGAGTTTGAGAATGAATATTTTTGTACAGTTATTTTTAATGTCGGCTTTCTATTTTTGTAAGAATTATATTTATCACAGTTAATGCATGTTACAATTTATAATAATTGATTCTAGTTTGTGAAGTACGGTATTATTTAATAAAACTTAATAATTTAAATCAATAATTTTGATTACTTTAATTAATACAAATACTTATGCAAATTAGGTGATAATGATAAAAAAGGTCAGTGGCACCTGGCGGAAAAACTGTAGTCTTCGTGCATGTAGTGCAGCTTAGTAGTGACTCAAGTAACTTCTTTTTGTATTGGCAGTCAGAGTACAAATTTAGTCTTTTGTAAAATTGAATTTTGGATTAAAGATAATTTAATAATATTACTCTATGTTTCACCACTTATATATACGTCAATCCTGCCTTTTTTTATTTACTAGTTTTTATATTCTCTACCTCTGACTGAATTTAAAAAAAATTCAAAATTGATATTATAAGATATTAGTTATGTAGGTCACTTTGATTTGACTTACTACACTGTTTAATATTTTATTTGAAGTAATATTTAATCCATAGTTCTTGTGAGTCATAGGTTATTCCTTTTGTTTGATTTTAAATAGTTCCTTTTGTTTTATGATATAATTTGAATAATCCATAAAAAATAGAATTAAAATAACAATTATAATATTGAAGAAAGAATAAGATTTAATGAAATTTAAGATGTCTCATAAGCACCATAAGCCTGATAGCCTACATGATAAAGGTTCTTTGGTATTGCTGGTAAGCCCATTAGTTGGGAAAGTTTTTAATAGCATTTGAAACCCTATAAACCACATTATAACAGAGATATTAGTGTTTATTTACGATTATTTTATCTTAACTTCCAGCAATTTTATCTTTAACTGATTTTTACCACTGTTTTTTTATCAGGTTTAAGGTGATTATTGTTTTCGGAAAATATATGTAGATTTTGAAAAGTGATTACATTGAGCTTAATATTACCTCTTGTTTGAGTGAGTTCAACATAGATAAATTATAGAGTGATTTTTGAAAAAAAATTAATTAATTTAAAAATTGCTGTTGCACCAAGATGGTTTAAGTGAAATGAAACCTAAAATGTCCACCATTTTATCACATTTAGAATTTCGCCAGGTAACAATTTTTAACACTAACTACAAAATATCCTGTATAGGTATATTATTTTATAAGAGGGCTTTATCTGAATCCTTACTACTGACAGCCCAGGATATTAGAGGGAAAAATTCATCGGAGCTCTCAAATCCGATCTCGCAGTACTAGACAAGATCAAGTTTTGGAGATGCCTCACATTCGCTGTGAATTTAAAAGCAAGCTATTTGCGTACTTTGCTCCCACGTTATTTAATGAATTGTCCTCTAGCGGAACAGGCCAGGGTGTATCTGAAACTATATAAAAACATGTTTATTAGTATTTAATGTATAATGCAAGTTGATATATACTTATACAACTATACTGAATAACTTATTTCGTTTTTTTAAATAATTGTAGTAGGACTTAATTTGTTTTGAAAACCAGCATTGTTTGTTGTAAACCACTCCAAATTAAAGAACCTATTTATTTATCTATACCATTGACTACTATTAAATCCTATTAACTAACGATATGATGGAATAGATCGTCCTCACTTTCAATTTATTTATTACTTACATAGTCAATTACAATATACTAATCATATACAATAAAATGTTAAATGGGTAAACTATACATTATGTATATACATTAAATATATGCCTTTGGTTATATTTAACATCATTGATAGTAGATTATATCATTCATATTCAATATATAATGTTTTTTGCGCCTTCAAACAAAAGATACTATTCCTCAAAGCAGTACTGTTCGGTTATAGCATCAAGCTAGGCGCTGTCAGTTATCTGCAATAAACATAGTTATAAAAAATTAAACTTGTACTTTGAACGGTTTTGTCCAAAGCTTGATTTAAAATCAGCTAAATTCACCGCTTCATAAGGCCACAAGTTCTAATGTAGCCTTAAAAAAATTTTTTTTGTTGTATTTTTCCTGTCTCAAGGGATGGTACATTAACTAATTTTCACCATACAATTGGAAAATAATCAACTCAACGAAAACAGATTGCACCACCTTAAAGCGTTAAATCGTTACTCCATGCCCATGAGCATTATCTCATTGATATACAATTTGTCAAAATACTAACATATGATAAAACCTCATACATGTTTAAATTTATAATCAAAGTTCTGACTTAAAGTTTTACAGTTGAAGTTTTCAACAACCTTTTACTATAAGTTTTATCATGAGGTTTAATCATATGTTAGTATGTTGACAAATTATTTATCAATGAGAAAACAGGAAATAAATTTTATAAAATCAATAGCTATTGCAAATAGATACAAGGCATCAATGATTGATGCAATTGGAAGTAGAATAAAAAAGAAAATAGAAAATAAAATTCGAGACGATAGACGAACAACACTTAAAAATGAAAAATTCCGATAAAGAGCAAAAGAAGTATGTATCCCTCCATTACAATGGACCGTTTACACAAAGAGTTGGTAAAAGATTTAAGAAATTCAATTTATCAGTAGCTTTTAAGACTTGTAATACTATGTCCAACATTTTACACCCGAATATTGAAAGTGAAGATAAATTCAATAATTCAGGAATATATAGGATTAACTGTAATGATTGTAATATGTTTTACATAGGTCAGACTGTAAATTTTAGCAAAAGATATAAAAACCATGTCTCCGTTTTTAAAAACAAGAAACCTGAAAGATCAAATGTAGCTAAACACCTTCTGAATTGTAGCCACAGTTTGAATAAAATAGATGAAATTGTAGATATTCTAAAAGTTTGTAAGAAGTGTCACGTTATGAATGCTTGGGAAGAGTTATTTATTTTTAAAGAAAAATATAAGGATCGTGATAAATTAATGAATGAACAGGTTAATTTTGATTCTGAAATAGTTTTTAATAATGTATTTTCAGCAACTAAAAAAAACAGAAGTAACAGCCAATGAGGTTAACCAATAATATCGGTGGCACTCGAGGTGCGACATGGACTACCTGTGTTAATCCCAGCGACCCAAAGGGCCATAAAACTGGCACTCGAGGTGCGACATGCCACCTCAGGTAGCCCGGCGAATTGTTGCGGGGTTGTAGACGCGCTCTCTCTCTGTGTCCATAAATATATATATATATATATATATATATATATATATATATATATATATACAAAATAGGACCTACGTTACTAGGATAATCACACCATTTCAATAACTAGGTAATTAAATACAGACTTTCACACTTAAAAGGAATCAATATTTTCCGGAAATACAATTATTTTTATTTCAATAAAAAGTAGTAGAACTATAATTTTTTCTGGACACTCCGATCTACTTTACATAGCTAAATAGATTATTATTAGCTAACCTAACCTAACCTTACCTAACCTAACCTTTTTTTTAACAACCTAACAACCAAATTTTTAAACTATTTGACGCCGTTAAACATTTTTATTGTAATAAATTTCTTTGTTTAAGTTAAACTATAAATTGTCATTGAGCGATGATTAATTATTGAATCATCGTTAATCATGTGTCTCATTGTATGGCTGTAGTTTTCAGATAATTTTATCACTGTAAATATATCAACTATTAGCCGCCAGACCAACACGGCCACACTGCTAGCCGAAGCGCCATGTCGCACCTCGAGTGTTAGTTTTGGGTTCTCTTTCGCTGCATGTCGCACCTCGAGTGTCCAATTATGACCCTCAGGTAGTCCATGTCGCACCTCGGGTGCCCCCATAATATCACAGCAGCCGCCCTGACGATTCCAGCCAATGGGGTCACGTGATCATAGGCCTATAAACTGAGTTGCTGAACACTATTTTCCATTCTTTTGTGAATCCCTCTGGTCTGAGGAAGGTGAGCGTGGTTCACCGAAATCGACCACCATAATATTTGTGCATTTTGTACTTGTATTGTAATATATTTGTGCTTATTTTGTAATAAATTTGTGTTGTGTGACGTTTACTTGTACTGTATGTGTACCAACACGTATTATGCTAACTAAAAAATATTTGAAATAAAATAATTTAAACATACTGATTATGTCAAATAAAATATATTTTATTTTTGAGGCCGTCCGACCTAAACAGTATTCATTTGTTCTTAAAATGAAGAATAAATTAAATTCGTCCTTCACAAGTCTCTACCGGAAAGTAATACATTTCAAATATTTTTGACAGCAACAATAATCATCTGTAAAACATGGACTGTTGATAGTCCTATAAACGTACATGACGTTCTCTTCATTTTGAACAGTTTATTTAGTTCATTGTAATTTAATATTTGTATATAATATAAACGAATTTTCAAAAGAAGTAGCTTAGCTAAAATATGATAAAGGTATTATTGTTTTTAGCTTGAAATGTTGAATAATTGTTAAGCTAATCGAATGGATTTAAAACAAACTTGTGTTACTCGAATGAAACCACATGCCGTATTTAAATAAATACTAAACGTTAATTCTAATTATGCATTAATTAATTACCATGTGTAAGCCGATAGCCGAGCGGTTTAAGGCGTCAGGGTGTTGAGCTTGGGTTAGAGATAACGCTGGTTCGAATCCGGCCAGAACTGGAAGTATTTATCAGTAAGATTCACCTTGTACTAAACTAATTCGCGCCCTCACTCTGTCTGAATAACGTCCTCGCATAGATCAGTAATCTATCTATGGAGAAAGGGCAGAGTAAGATTAAGAAGTTCGGTCTGTCATTAAAATAAATTGTGTTTAATCTATTTAAGAAGAGTAGTACTAATCTGATAAGGTAACGTAAAACACATGCGATTATCTGCAGCGTGCTCCCTATATATTAACAGTATCTTGTTAATATTTATTACTGTCTGTGGTTTTTAGTCCTCTAACTGAACTAAGGTGATAGTTACAGGTCGAGGACTGCAAAAATTATTTAGTGATATATACTTTCATATCAATATACGCCATTTTCACTACGCAAACGCATGTTCGAGATAAAATTGAGTTTGAGAATGAATATTTTTGTACAGTTATTTTTAATGTCGGCTTTCTATTTTTGTAATAATTATATTCACTACGCGTTAAAGCATGTTACTATTTATAATAATTGATTCTAGTTTGTGAAGTAATACTAAATAAAACTAAATATTTTTAATCAATAATTTGGATATTTTTATTAATTAATTCAAATATTTATGCAAATTAGTTTTTGTTGATAAAAGAGTGAGTGGCACCTTGCGGGAAAAAGGGTAAGGTCTGTGTACCTAGTGCAGCCTTGTGGTGACTCAAGTAACTTCTTATAATATTGGCAATCAGAGTACACATATAGTCTTTTGTAAAATTGCGTTTCAGATTAAAGATCAGCTAAAAATATTACTCTATGTTTCATCACTTATATATACGTCTGTCCTGCCTTATTTTATTTACTAGTTTTTATATTTTCTACCTCTGACTGAATTTAAAAAAAATTCAAAATTGATAATATAAGATATTAGTTATTTAGGTCACTTTGATTTGACTTACTACACTGTTTAATATTTTATTTGAAGTAATATTTAATCCATAGTTCTTGTGAGTCATAGGTTATTCCTTTTGTTTGATTTTAAATAGTTCCTTTTGTTTTATGATATAATTTGAATAATCAACCAACAGTGTTTGTACCCGATAAACACAAGTAGATATCTTCACGCCTTGTTCGTATTTCTTCCTCGTAGGCCACTGCTGTTTGACTATTTAGGGCCTACTTTATCAAAATGTATCTAGGTTTATGTACATTATTTTAAATCGTAAATTGTTCAGATATAAGACGCAGACACAGGTTGTGCGTGTTTTAAGTTGAATATTAACGATCATATGAGTGTAGGATGAGTTCAACTGATCCACAGACTGACCATTTTATTTATTTTTTTTTTTTCAATTTGAGGATTTTTTAGGAAATTTTTTAAATGAAAAAAAATCCATTAAAAAATATAATTAAGATACCAATTATAATATTGAAGAAAGAATAAAAAACGAAATAATACTAGGAGCGGTCTTGAGCTACGGCCACCCCTCACAGTTTGTGATCCAGGGCAACAGCCCCTATGGCCACCCCTAACAGTATATAGTCCTGAACTACAGCCTCTATGACCACCCCTCACAATTTTTGTTCATGAGATACAGCCCCTATGGCCACCCCTCACAGTATATCGTCCTGGACTACAGCCCCTATGGCCAACCCTAACAGTAAATCGTCCTGGACTACAGCCAATATGGCCACCCTTCACAGTTTGTGATCCAGGGCAACAGCCCCTATGGCCACCCCTAACAGTATATAGTCCTGAACTACAGCCTCTATGACCACCCTTCACAATTTTTGTTCATGAGATACAGCCCCTATGATGTAGTTCTCTTTAATCCACCACTATTTACTCACCTCAACAAATAAACAAATAACCATGCAATGATTACATATCTACAGATCTAGAATGAAGGACGCTGTTGTTTATAAACTAAAACACAACATATTTAATTCGAAATCAGTTCTGGGTAAAGTTCATTGAGATACAATATATGTAACAAGTATTATTTTTAAAGGCTATCATCAAGCTACATCACCAAATGCAGCCCAACAGCCTGAGTATTCCATGTAAGTATCAGAGTAAAATGAAGGCGTAGGATAAGTGTTACTAGTTTTAGGGTTGGAAATTAACATAGTTTATTTTCATGTCGAATATATTGTATTTACAAAAGTGTTTGAGTTGCCTTCAAATGTAATTGTAAGATTATGTTAGGTAACACATATACAGGTAAGTAGGCAGCCATACTTAAGAGGTTATTTCAGAGGCTAAAACAAACAACAAATGTCATGTGAAATTATGGTCTATATCACTCCGTTTTCTGTATATCTATCTCTACGTATTTTTGTACAACAAGCTTAATATCTTAGAAGCTACTTAAGATAAAATCACGAAACTTAGTATGAATCTTGGTCTATATAGGCAAAGTATTCACTATTAATTCAATTAATTTTCACTTTTTTTAAGGTAGAGAGCAGACACAATAATTAACACCGAATAATTTGATTTCTCTCTAAATAATATCAAGTACTACGTCATAATTATATTTGTAGGCGTAAGCAATACTTAATTATAAAAATGTATAAAAGAAATTTATTTTGAAATTCAAACTGTAGTGAAGAGTTAGATGATTCAGTGTATTGTGTACATGATTCAGTGTGTATAATGATTCATACACACCTTTGACCTTTGCCCTCTTGAAGTTCGGCGTGATCTTGCTGACCTCTCCTTCCTTTTCAAGCTGATAAATGGGAACATCGACTGTCCTGCTCTGCTCTCCAAGATTGAGTTCAGGATTCCACGCATCACTAGGTCAACGGAGCTTTTCGTCCACAAACACCACCGTACCAACTACCTGAAGTTTGGACCTGTGGCAAATTTGCATCAACTTGGAAACTCCGTCCCTGCTGAAGTGGATTTCTTCAATGACAGTCTTAGCACTCTAAAACGGAAATGAATTGCCTCTACAACATAGTACTTTCCACAATGCAACATACCTAGCACACCTCCCTAATTACCTCCACACTTGTTACCCACACACACACACACACACACACACACACACACACACACACACACACACACACACACACACACACACACACACACACACACACACACACACACACACACACACACACACACACACACACACACACACACACACACACACACACACGCACGCGCGCGCGCACGCACGCACGCACGCACGAACGCACGCACGCACGCACGCACTTACGCACTCACGCGCGCGCACGCACGCACACACACAATGTTAAAACAAGTATACCGATTGTAATATTACTCTAAAAACTATTTTAAATATTCAATCAAGAATCAAGATTTATTAAAGCCACCGACCAACAATACATGGCATAGGCCACGTCAATTAATTAATTACAATATATGTGAACCCTTGCATTGAATAATTTGTAGACACATTATACATAAACACAACTAAATAAATAATGTGGTAATAACAGCGATAAATTTTAAAATATTTAAGACGACAGAATAAAAAGTATGGTACAAAAAAAAACAGTATTATAATTATTGCTATTTAGTGTTTTTTTGAGTTTGTCAACTTAATTTACAAAATGAAACACTTTTAATGCCTGTAGACTATGGAATATAAACTTTATTTAAATTGAAACTTTCTGATTAAAGTTAGAGTTTGAGGCCTTTAAACATAACTGACAGGAGTAAATACAGATAAGTACTTTATGTTATATTCATAATGATAGTTTTGTTTATTTATTTATTCCAACGGTGAACACCATTTTACAATATTTTGACAGTGAGATATACATGCGACAAAGATACAACATTTTACATGCTTTTGGTTAACTAAATTATTATAATGACACTTTTGTAGTTGTGTCTCTTTTCATGCTTACAATATTTTCGTTATTGTGCTGTTCAATATTTTCGTTATTAAGAAGCACATTTATAGTTATGCCTCTTTTCGTGATTAAAGATTTAAAAAAGTGTTACGCTACTTTATGAGTTGTGTCAATTTTCTTGTTAAAGACACAGTTATTAAGTTGTTAAGTGATCTATTTTAGGATCTGTAAACAATTTTTTAAAGTACATGTTTCTTTTTAGGTTATGATGGCATCAAGAAGGACCAGTGCGATTTTTGCACGAGCTATAACCTGTCATCGGAAGAAGACAAAGCTAAAATTAGAGACAAGTACAACTTGCATATTAGAGAGAAGGAACTGTTTCGTATTAGCAAGGAAGAAGATAAAGCTAAAGTAAATGCTAAATTTGTTGTTGCCTGTTATGATTTACAAGCGGTGTTTCCGGTACCAAAAGGGGAAACATCTCAGTTTTATTACAAATCAATGTTGAACTGTATAAATTTTACAATTGTTGAACTGAAAACTAAACAAGTCTTTTGCTATGCATGGCATGAAGGTGAGGGAATTCGAGGAGTAAATGAAATAGGAACGTGTGTTTTAAAATATTTAGAAGACATATCAAAAGCTGTAAATGATCCAGACTTAGAAGTAGTGCTGTACTCAGACAATTGCGGGGGACAACAAAAAAATAAGTATATGATAGGGATGTACATGTTTGCCGTGACAAAGCTACCAATCAAAGCCATCACGCATAAGTTCTTAATCAAGGGGCACACCCAGAACGAGGGAGACAATGCGCACTCAGTGATTGAGAAAGAAACGAAAAAGGTGCTTAAATCTGGCCCAATTTATGTACCTTCTCAGTATTTCACAACAATACGAACAACTAAAAAAATGGACCGCCTTACAAGGTCAAAGAAATGTGTCATGAAGATTTTCTTGACTTAAAAAGAATGTATGATGACTGTGGATTTGTATCAACAATAGCAAAAAAAGATAATGAGGAAGAAGGAGAAGACCACCACATGAAGCTAACCAAAGCCCACATCATTAGAATTGAAAAAGGAAATCCAAATAAAATACTTTATAAGGATTCATATGCTGAAACAGAGTTTAAAGAAGAAATTGTGAGAATCAAGAGAAAACGACGTAATAAGACAACCTTAGAAAATGTTACACTCGAAAAGGCCTACACACAAAAGTTGGATATTGCGGCAAGGAAAAAAGCTGACCTAATGAGTTTAGTAACCGCTAATTTAGTACCTAACTACTACAAGGACTTTTATAATAATTTGTAGAAAAGTTTAGTGGTACTCATTAATCTGTGTAATCCTTTTAAATTTTTTTGTAATTAACTACTAAAAGGACTTTCATAATAATTTTTAAAAATGTTGGTATTGGTACTATTTAGTTATTGTAATATTTTTTTATTATTTTAGAAAACAAATACTACAAGGATTTTTATAATAATTATAGCAAAGTTTAGTGTTGTCACTCTTTTAAATGTGTGTCAACTTTTTCATTATTTTATTACTACTACAAGAACTTTTATAATAATTTGCAGAAGGGTTTGTGTAGGAACACTTTAATCTTTGTCACCTTTGTACTTATTTTAGTATTCAACTGCTAGAATGATTTTAATAATTGAAGCCCCTAAAGGCAAAGTGGACTAACCCACAAATTTTCAATTTTGAGATTGGTATACCTGCTGGTGAAGAAAAATCAGCTCTATCTAATGGTAAAACAAGCTAAGCTCTATCAGCTGTATTTTTTCTTCTAGAACAAAAAAATTTAGAAAATGCATTATCACACATCTTCTTCTAGGCAGAATGGACTAACCCACAAAATTAAGTGTAAATTTGGACTATCCCCCATTAGAACAATGTTAATCCAAATGTCATTTTGTTGTAAAGTCAAAATGGACTAAACTGTGACATGCCTTTTATTTTTTTGCTCTATTCTCCTTTATACTCTATGTAGGTCTTACATAGTTAGGTGTAACAGTAAAATGGACTAACCTTAATGTTAAAATGGACTAACCCACAATGGACATGGAAGGAAAACGGACTACTCAATTTTGGAAGCCATTTTGGAAATGAAATATTGTGTTTTTTTAAATAATTTACCAAACAGAATAATTCTATGGGTTTAATCTGTCAGATTACAAAAAATCACAATCCAGATCAACTTCTGACCTAAGATATGATTTTGTAACTTTAGCACTTAATATCTCAAAACTTACTTTTTGGGGTTAGTCCACTTTGCCTTTAGGGGCTTCAATTAATTGTACCAAAACTTAGTGTTTATACTTTTAAATCTATGTAACCTTTTTCAATATTTTAGTAACCTTGAATAATTATTAGTTATTACTTCATAATGAATTATTTCCATCACTTTTGAATTTGTTACTTTTATAATTTCATTTTTATTCTCAAAGTTCTGCTCTACCTTATAAATATGGTTTTGATGAATTTATTAACCCACCTAAAGAGTGACTAAACTTAAGAAAATACAAAAGTCGGTTCACAAAAAAGTGGCACAACTCAAAATAAATTTTTAAAAACTACATTTTTAACACTAAGTGCCAACTTTTTTAAAATTATAAATTTACTAGTAAATCCTCAGATACATTTTGTTGTATAAAAAATACATATCATTTGATTTTGATGTGTAGTTTCTTCATTATAATGGATTAAAGTAACGCACTTTTAGTTTTCCGGCTCTCCTGAAAATATGCACTTTTTGAGTTGTGCCACTGTTTTAGCGGGGGTGCGAATTTCATTCCTCTTAATTTATTGTTGTTACATATTCTTACCGATTATGGCTGTTTACTTTTTGTTTAATTACTTTTGGGTTCTTATCTACAGGCAAACGTTGGAATTGTTACTTTAAGATATTATTATTCTTAGTCATAGCACTTTTTAGCTTGTTTTTCTTTTGTTACTATTACTCAATTATTATATTTCTTTGCACTGTTTACTAAATTGTACCACTTTGTCTTTCTTGTATTCTTGTATTATTGTTTTTGTCTGTCATCAAATTTATGTATGTAATGGCATTGCCGTTGAAATAAATAAATGATACAATTAATTAATGCCCCTTTTACCAATGGATCATTACTTAATCATAATTTTAAAACTTCAAATCAAACTAATTACAACAATATATGAAATAAAAATTTTTCACGATTAACAATTAGGACCTTTTCCATTAATTCACTACCACTAAAGTTGATCACAAACAGATAAATCCAACGATTGACTTACCGCCGAATGTGCTCTCCGTGATAAGACGAGGCCGGCGATATCGAATTCCTAGCGGATAAGGAATACCACAGTGGACGTAAAAATGATTGGGGAATATTTTTTAGAGCAATAGAATATAAAGATTTTTTAGCGCCTTCAAACAAAATATACTATTCCTCAAAGCAGTACTGTTCGGTTATAGCATCAACCTAGGCGCTGTCAGTTATCTGCAATAAACATAGTTATAAAAAAATAAACTTGTACTTTGAACGGTTTTGTCCAAAGCTTGATTTAAAATCAGCTAAATTCACCACTTCATAAGGCCACAAGTTCTAATGTAGTGGTTAAAAAAAATGTGTTGTATTTTTCCTGTCTCAAGGGAAGGTATATTACCTAATTTTGACCATACAATTAGGTAAATTAGGTAAAACTCAACGAAAAACAGATTGCACTACCTTAAAGCGTTAAATCGTTACTCCATGCCCATGAGCATTATCTCATTGATAAACAATTTGTCAACATACTAACATATGATAAAACTTATAGTAAAAGGTTGTTGAAAACTTCAACTGTAAAACTTTAAGTCAGAACTTTGATTATAAATTTAAACATGTATGAGGTTTTATCATATGTTAGTATTTTGACAAATTGTATATCAATAAGATAATGCTCATGGGCATGGAGTAACGATTTAACGCTTTAAGGTGGTGCAATCTGTTTTCGTTGAGTTGATTATTTTCCAATTGTATGGTGAAAATTAGTTAATGTACCATCCCTTGAGACAGGAAAAATACAACAAAAAAATTTTTTTAAGGCTACATTAGAACTTGTGGCCTTATGAAGCGGTGAATTTAGCTGATTTTAAATCAAGCTTAGGACAAAACCGTTCAAAGTACAAGTTTAGTTTTTTGTTTATTGCAGATAACTGACAGTGCCTAGGTTGATGCTATAATTATTATGTATCTAAGGGTATATACATAATGTACAACTTACCCATTTAACATTTTATTGTATATGATTGGTATATTGTAATTTTTTGTCCAAAAATCTCTCTATAATTTATTTATGTTGAACTCACTCAAACAAAAGGTAATATTTAGCTCAATGTAAGCACATTTTCAAAATCTACATATATTTTCCGAAAACAATAATCACCTTAATCCTGATAAAAAAACTGTGGTAAAAATCAGTTAAAGATAAAATTGCTGGAAGTTAAGATAAAATAATCGTAAATAAACACTAATATCTCTGTTATAATATGGTTTATAGGGTTTCAAATGCTATTAAAAACTTTCCCAACTAATGGGCTTACCACCAATACAAAAGAACCTTTATCATGTAGGCTATCAGGCTTATGATGCTTATGAGACATCTTAAATGCTTCAAAACACAATAAGTTGTAGATATTAATGACATTTCTATGTTTTATAAATTCATAAATATTTTTTATTGGCATTCAACTAGTTTACTTTTACCAACAACAATCATCAATTTTGAGCCTCTTCAAGCTCTCGGAAAAAGTTTGACAGCATAAAAAAATAATAAAAAGATATTTAAATTTAGTTTTAGATACACATATAAATATATAAATATAAAGGAACTTGTTTATGAATAATATTTTTAATATTCGTTTACTAAATATTTTTCAACACTTTAGAAATAGTTTCTGATTACAAGCTGTAAAAGCTGACAAACATCATATTCATAGAGAAAAATCTGCCATTAGTTGTGGGCAAGTCTTAAGAGGGCTCTAAACACACGCGCTGAATAGCGTAAAAAATGCTTTGAGTAATCCAAGATACCTTTATTTGCTGTCCTAAAATTATCAATGAAATATCTATTGAAAGATAAAGGCTTTTTTGACTAGAATCACTTTTTAACATTTTCGAATTTTTATTTATTTGTATACGTTACTGAAATTACCCAATATTCAAACGAGTGCCAAAATAAAACTAGACCGTTTATAGAATTTTTAAAATGCGGTTCTAGTCATAAATTTATCTAGTTTCAATTTAGTTTTGGTTTTCAATCAATCAATCAATCAAACTTTATTGCCATATAATACAATTAGTACATGGGCAGGCGTCAATTATTCTAGTGAACAATACTGTACATAGAATACATATATATATATATATATATATATATATATATATATATATATATATATATATATATATATATATATATATATATATATATTCCTAGAATTATAATTACAACATTAACTATTAATTACTTTGCAGAAACTCATTTATATTATAATATGCTTCACTCAAAAGTAAGCCTTTAAGTCTGGTTTTAAAAGGTTTTGCATCCATTTTAATTTTTAGTGGGGCTGGCAGAGAATTAAATAATTTAATACCATTCATTAATAAATGTTTTTTAAAAAAGGAGGTCCGGTGTTTAGGTATTGGTAGATTTGTTTTACTTCGGAGGTTGAAGCTATTGGAGCATTGAAATGGTTCTATTCTGAAAAGGTCAGGGTTATTTATGACAAAACTTAGTGTTTGATATATATAAATGGATGGAAGTGTTAAAATATTGTGGTTTTTAAACCATTCTCTGCATGAATCGGTTCTTCTTAGTTTGAAGATGATCCTTACGGCTCTCTTCTGAAGTTTGAATAGTTGTTTCGTTCTACTGGTTTCAGAGCCCCAAATAGATATTCCATATGAGAGGTGTGGATAAACTATCCCATAATAAGCTGTCAGGAAATGACAAGACTCAAGCTGCGATGATAGAACTCTTAGTGCAAAAGTTCCTGAGCTCACCAAGCTTGCTACTCTATTTACATGGCTATTAAAGCGCAAGTCATCATCTATAAGCAACCCTAAGTACTTGACAGATTTTACAGGGCTTATTAAAGAATTTCCTAAAGCGTGCATTCCATGGTCACTCTCCTTTTTGGTAATAGAAAAATTTAAAATACTAGTTTTTTCCATGTTAACCACAAGTTTGTTTGAACTAAACCACTGAAGCAAACAATTCATTTCAATCGTAAGACTTTGACCCAAAAGGGGTTTACTTGGCTCAATAATTGACACAGCTGTATCATCGGCAAAAAGGCTTATATCTGCCCTAGAAACGCCTGATTTTATGTCGTTTACAAACAGAAGAAAAAGTAAAGGACCAATAACTGATCCCTGAGGAACACCGTTTTTCATCTGTACTACATGAGAAAAGCTATGCCTAAGTACCCTTAATCTGTCAATATAAGGAATTGTAACATGTTGTTTCCTATTCATTAGGTAAGATCTTATCCAAAATAAAGGAACTCCTCTTACTCCAACACACTCCAATTTGTCCATCAGAATATCATGATTAACAAGATCAAACGCCTTGCTCAGGTCGACGAACACTCCAGCTGCGCATAGACCCCTATCCAATGCAGAGACAATTTGGTTTATCAAGTGAAAGATTGCATGAGAGGTAGATCTATTTTTAAGAAATCCAAATTGATACCTGTAAATTAAATTATGATTTGACAAGAATTGCATCAGCCTATTGCAGAATGCCTTTTCCATCACTTTAGAAAAAGTGGAGATCAAAGCAATTGGTCTGAAATTGTCTAGCTTCTCGAATGAACCTTTTTTATGCAATGGTTTAACTATGGAAGTTTTTAAAGCATCTGGAAAGCAACCTGTTTTAAATGAATGATTTAAAATGAAGCATAATGGTTTGACTAAGAAATCGTAGCAATCTTTCAAAAGTTTAGACGAAATGCCATCAAAACCAGCCGAATTCTTTGTTTTAAGTGACATAATTATGCTGATTACTTCGTTCACTGTAACAGGAGTTAAAAAGAAAGACTCATTAAGCAAAGGAATGCTGCAAACATTCGAATGTGATACAAAAGGTGAAGGTACAGGAACGCGATCAGAAACAGTAGCAAAGTAGTCATTGAAAAGATTTGATACTAAATTTGGATCCTTTATTATGTGATTGTTGCCATCTCTAATTTGAAAATTTTGGAAGGAATGTTTTTTAAGAGATGGTCTGTTTTCATTAATTATCTCCCAGATTGTCTTAGAAGTATTATTTGAAGATTGTATTCTATTAGAAAAATATACAGACTTTTCCTGCCTGATACTATCTTTGAAAGTTCGTTTTATTCTACGATATTCTTTTCTTTCATTACTCGACCAATCCGAGTCCCTACTGATATAATACAGACTTCTCATTCTGTCACGCAGGGAAGCAAGCTGAGAAGATAATATAATTCTACTGTTAAAAGTCGCCTTCTTAAGCTTGGTCTTCTTTAATGGAAAGGCCAAATTAAAGTGGAAGTCCAAAATAGACATGAAATTATTGGTCATTTCATTTATTTCAACAGAAGAAAATATTTCTTGCCACGTTTCCATTTTCAATAGATATTTAAAATGACGAATACTATTGTGATTTATAAAACGTTTCATTGAATACTGGGGCTCTTGTTTGTCTATCGGTTTTAGATCGATATCTTGAAAGGTGTAGCCGCAATACGGAACCGCGCAAATGCTTGTATGGTAATTTATTGCTAAAAAATGTGGCGGTTCGTGAGATCCAAGTGGCGAAAACCCGAAGTTTTTAGTCGTGGATGGATTTTACTACTTCATTATAAAAACTCTTTCTTCATTGAACCTAACATCTATGGTGGCAATGTAGGCCTACGACTCATATGAGTAATGTAAATAAATTTAATAAAGTTATTTTAAATTGATTTAAATCTATTTAAAATCACTGCATGTATTATACACATGAAAATAATGTATCTTAACTATACATGTAATAAGGATTACAACAAGACCAACTCATTGATTTTACAATCTCTAGAAGCTAAGAAAACGTTGTTTCAGTAAATCGATGACAGCTTGTTCCTTGAAAAGTTAAAATTCTAAAATTTGTAAAACCTATAAGAAACATTTCTATCAGCCACGTATTAAAATATAAATGTGATAAATTAACGGGGTTTTGAGTAATAACGATGTAAAATTGATATACAATCAAAACTAGTGAAAATTCCGGTACTTTTTTTGTTCCAACAAGGAAGAACATTATTGAAACTTATGGCAAAATGTAAAACTTCATATATCATAACGTACAATTAAACGAGTAAAACCATGGTGTGATTGGATTTTTCACAGGTCTCTCAGTTTCTTAGAAAACTACCTTCAAACTCGGGTGCACATAATTTATGTGCCAGCAGTAGGCTATTATAGTAAAGGCCTAAAGGCTAAGCTTAGTCTACAGTGGTTCTCAACCCATGGGGAGGCGTAGGAAAATTTCAGGGGAGGCGTTAGTCACTATAAAAAATTTAAATATTAATAAATTGTATGATCCCATTTATATCTACAAATATATTTCTCATCAAAACATCGACAAAAACTCTCATCAATCTGTCAAACAGCCTCATATTTACGACCTTAAATAAACTTTCATGATTATTTGATTACAAAAAGATGTAAAGGAAAGTATGTTATTAATAATTGTTAAAA